>JAMQMW010000356.1:0-22697 GCA_024115155.1 Thelonectria blattea
AAGTCAAGTCTCATTAATTCCTCGAGTATTTTCTTCAGCCTCGATATCGGAGCGCTTCTCCTGGTGCTGACGTTTGTCGTTGCAGCTAAGGTTCTTGGGTGGTTGTTGGTTCAAGGTGATCTGATCCTGGTCATCCTTCTTCCAACAGGCGGGACATCATTGCGAGATTGAAACAGGGATCTCTTACGGATACAGATCATCGAAATCCCCTCAAGGCTCATCATTTGCCTTAAATTCATTCCATGTCTTCGTTGAGGCCCTCGGCGTCCTCAGAGTCTGAACTTCGAAGCCACTTCGTATCCTTAACCGCAGAGAAACCCGATCACGAGTCCACGCCGCTTTTTCATCCTTGGTTATGTAAACGACTCAGTTCATTTCCTCTAGATACACAGCAAGCTGACCAGAGCAAATAAACACAAACAAAGCTCGCATCCCAGCTATTATCCCCAAATGTCGGAAAAGCTGGCCACCAACTGACTGCCCCTCTTATCCGTCGCGAGCCTTGCCTTGTGATAGTCCCTCGAATCAAGAGTAGCGCCTCTGTCGATCAGCGTCTGCAGCGGCTTTGCTACTTGTTCTTGCCAAAAGTCGATGGGGTAGTCAACATGTGCCGGGCCGATTGTGGCATCTGGGATGGTAGCATCCTGAAATATCTCTCTTCCTTCCCTGCTGCTCCATTTCAGAAACAAGACAAGCGTAGCTGGAGTTTGCTGATTCGTGGCTTCGTGGGCATCAAGGCCATTGTCCAAGCTGGCCCAGAGCACGCCGTCGAATGTATCATTGTAGACATCCTCGTCAAATCTCGTCATCTCTCTCCGATCCCAGAACCGCCTCAGTGTTGATTCGATCTCTTTCACTCCCGGTTCGACCACGTCCGCCGGCCCACGGATAGTCAGGAACTCCATCATGGAATCGCCCAGACCACGGCCCCGAAAAGATGTGGTGAGAAGATTGCCGCTTGCACGCTCATACTCGTGCCACAGAGTGCTTACTCGAGGTCTTTCTGAGAGAAATGGCAGCAAGGGTTTCAATATCGCATCGAGATTGCCGCCTTGGCCAGAACCAGTTGCCGAGTCGGGCAAGAATGCAGCAGATGGTTGAGTACCGTGAGTCCAGCCGATCAGCAACATGACTTCCCAGGCATCGTCAATTCCCTCTGCCCTCGCCACGTATCGAAAGTTTGGTTCCTTGGTGATGCGGTCCACAGTTTTGTACCATTGCGGCGATGAGTCGATATTCTGCGCGGATTTTAGGAACGACATGCGCACAATGCTGATTGGGAATTTCTCTCTGTCCGCTTCGGTCATTGTTTTTCGGTTGTAGGAAGGAAGCAACAGACGTTGCTGGTGGTTTATGCGGCGCGAGGGGAAGAGGAGGTTCTGTTGTTTGAACGAGAAAGCACAGCTGAGAGGAACTGAGGCATAAATACCACTGTGGCTGTGCACTGCGTAGGTAACTTAGATTCAGATTACAGTGACATGTGGCTAGAGCGGTCTCATTTGCTTGCGGTCGACTAATAATAAAGTGCGGGAGCTCTTCCCCCAAAGACAGGATCTCCCTTGATCCTACTCATGCGACGGATCAGCATCTTCTAACATTACTTACGACAAATCGCACTTCTTTATAAGCCTCGCAATAAACGAAATCCTCCTCATGAATGATGACTCCAAAATACAGAGCATTTCTTCAAGCTTTATCAGCCATTTCATGCAGAGTCCCGGCTGTGTACTCCATCCGTAGAGTTTCACGCCTATATTTTCAGGGCTTGATGGAAAGTACGATGATATCTCGGCTTGTCAATTTGATGATGATAATTAAACACAGAAACTAATTAACATGTAAAGTGACTAAACTAATGCTCCTCCCAGCTCAACATTAAAACCCAAATCATGTCAGAACGCATGCGTCTATCACCTTCAGGCTTCCATCGCCAAGTTACATTCTTTCCCTATCACAAGACTCGCAACCCAGCACGCCAATTTGGGGAATATAACTGAGAATGGCATATGCTCTTGCCCGTATCTTCCTCGTGAACTCATCAAGAGAATCCAACCTAATCCCGCTTCTCCTGGCGGCAGACGGGTACTCGACATGCACGAAATGCAGGTATACCTCATCCCGAAGCCAGCTAGCGAGGCGGACGGACTTTGGCACCTCGCTCCAGTTGTCCCTCTTGTCGCACCACTCTTTCCACCCGGGGTCTCCGACGCTGGTAAATTTGCAGCCCTTGCTGAGGAACTCGGCGTAGGGCTCTTTCGGCGGCCCAAACGTCCTCTTCAGGCGACTGTCGATAAGCCACATGTGTTGTACTCTGTTAAGCTTTCTCGTCGCGAGAAGCTTCAGAATGCACTTGATGGTCTCGTTTTCAGGGGAAAAGCCCCTTTCGAACTTGAACCCATCAAGCGATGGCAACTCGAACGCGATATGGGTCAAATGCGGATCGATGTCGAGGACGAGGTTGTGTTCTAGCCCTAGATGCGTCAATTTGGCAGCGTTGTGAGGCCGAAGGACGAAGAGATCGTGATATGGCTTGACGGTAATCGTTCGAGCCTCGCCATTGGCGACAAACGACGTCCTGACGAAAGGCACGTCGCCCAACAGATAGTCGAGGAAGTTGGACTGGAGCATTTCGGATTCCGAACCGACCTCTTCGGAGCGAAAGTCCAAGTCGCAGTCGTGACAGCCGCTGCACAACGGGTAACAATCGGGAACCCCGTACTTTGCCCGGATTGCTTTGCGAGAGGCCCAGGTCGCGGACCACATGCCGCTGTCGACGAGGTACATTGAAGGATTCGATTCGTTCCACGAGGCGCCGTTGTCTGGGTTCAATCTGTCGATGAGGGGCACTGCCAGGGACTGTTGGGGACCGCCGGACACCATCTTGTGTCTGGGTGTGCTTTGTGCTTGCTCTGCATCGTCATCATCGAAGACGGTGAAGTAGTGAGCTTCGGGGGCGTCGCCGCGTAGGTCCGCTGTCCTTTTCCATATCGCGTCTTGCAACTCGACCGGCAAACACGGAAAGGGGTGGAAGGTGGTGGCAGCCATGATATGGGATAATGAATAAGTTGTGGGGGGTTGTTCAGAAGAGTTTGAAGGAGATGTTTTGAAGGTGTTCGGAGGAGTTGCTTCAAAGTTGGAGAGAGATGAGAATTTATACGTGTTGAGAGAAGACAGCAAAGGACATCGTGTCCAGTCACCAGGTAGTTAAGTATATGTATTACACTACTATCAATTAATCATGAACCCAACAACTTAAATCTCCATGATCAAGCTCATGCCTCCTCAACGGCCTTGTTGCTGGTAACTCTCCGAACCTAGGCGGCCGGCAACCCCCCTTCACCCAAGATAAGACATAAACGGTCCTTGAAACCTACACAATATCCCTCTTTCCGCGGGGGAAATGCCGTCAAAGCCAAAATCACATCTTATAACACGTAAACCAAGCGTCCTTGCCTCGATAAATGTCGTCCACCGGGAACGTGCCAAAGTGAAATGTATGCTCGTGGCACTGGAAGCACCCGACCATGGGCCGTGGCGTACGTATAACTTGGAACATCAGCCTTCATTTGATCAAGGCTGTCTATAGAGAATTGCCGACCAAATTCTAATCGGACCGCGTGGCCAAGACTATTTCTTCGCATTGATCATACGTGGGTTATAGACACTCCGGAGGTTGACGCGAAACTTGCGAAAATTGGCGGCACATCTCATCAAGGTACCTCCTGAGATCGTTTGACACGTATAAGTTACGTCCTTGACTCAGAAAGACACAAGAATTTTGAGTTGTCAATGTGGTTGTGTTCCAATCTGACCATGGTGTCAGCGCCCATCGTTGACCAGCTAGGAGATGTCCAGACCGCAAGTGTTCAACACACCAGACCACCCAGAACATACTCTAAGCGGACCATTGACGTCAACATTAGTATATTCACTCTTCAGGCCTCCAGTGATCTTGAATTGAATACGTGGTGGAATCCTTGTCGCCAGGCTTCGCCATTGAAGCAAGGGATCGGTGAGGCGTGGGGACTTGGATTGATGGAACAGCTGGCGCCAGGTGAAATACACCTCTCTTTTCCTAGCATGCGACGATATTTTTATTAAAAAGGATGACATTGGCAATAATGATAGCGCTCCTCTTTGAACAGGGCCGACCAGGCGACACGCATATCTTGGGGCTGAATTCACTTCATGAGGTACATGTATTCTCACCGGACAGCGATGCAACCTCACGGCAATAAGTACGGATACCTCAGGATGTACTCATGGAAGTATTAGACGAAATAGCGAATTGAACGACGAGGTCTAGCCTTTCCACAGCGGGGAAGTCCAACATAGGTACCTTCAACACTCAAGTCTCGACACACAGCATCAGATTACATAAACTCGCAAAAGACCGGCAATGGCAATCTATGGATTGCTTTGAAGGTCACCTATCGTCGAAGCCCCACGATCGATTGATGTCCCTGCATGGTAAGAAACCAACAAACGGACCGAAGCCATCGTCACAGTCAACAAGATAGGTATTGACGAGTCTCGCCCCCAGACTCGAGCCTGCTCGCCGTCTACTTCCCGCCAAATAAAAGAACCGTACACATCCGAACAAGGTCTTGGTAAAACGTCAAATTGCACCCCCTCCCCCAGATCATATGCCAAACCAGCACGTCCTCTATCGGTTGTCCTGCATGCTACCCACGAAGGATGGGTCCTTGACACTTCCGCCAGCGTCTCCCAAGCCCGCGATCGGTCGGTTGTAACTGAATCCTTGGAACTGGTTCTGCATCGTCTGTGACAGCATGGGGCCGTCGACGTATGAGTCCTTGGGTGCTTCTGAGGTGAATTCGGGGTCAAAGTTGGCAGTGTCGAGTGCATCAGCCTGTGAATATCGAGTCAGCTTTGAGTTATACACGCTCATAAAATCTACTCACCACATTGGGCTTGAATGTCGGCTCGTACTTGCGCTGGAGCAACTTGCGCCAGTCGATGGCGTGGAAGAAGGGATGTGCCTTGATTTCGGCGGAGCCATTAGCTCCCAGTCGCTCGTCGGGGTCCCGGTTCAACAGCTTGGTAAGCAAATCCTTGGCTGCTGGAGGCACGGCGTCGGAGAAGTGAAGGGGGTCCGATAGAATCTTGCGGTACATCTCGTTGGTGTTCTCGTCGTAGAAGGGAGGAAGACCCGTCAACATCTCGTACAAGAGGACTCCCAGCGTCCACCAATCGACCGCCTTGTTGTACCCCTTGCCCATGAGCAATTCGGGTGCCAAATACTCGGGCGTGCCGCAGAAGGTGTTGGTGCGGTCCTCATCCTTCATGTCCAGCTTGCAGAGGCCGAAATCACACAAGGCAATGTGGCCTTGGTAATCGAGAAGGATGTTCTCGGGCTTGAGATCGCGGTAGATGACGTTGAATCCGTGCAAGCATTCGAGGGCGCATAACAGTTCTGCCGTGTAGAATCGGGATCGGTTGACGTCGAAGCGGTGCTCCTTTTGAAGGTGGTGGAAAAGCTCGCCTCCGTTGACAAAGGCCAGGACGAAATAGAGCTTCTCTGGTGACTGGAAGCTGAATTTGAGCGGGACAATGAAAGGGTTGTTGATCTGCGCCAGCACAGAACGTTCGGCAAGCGTATGGGCGACTTCGGATCGTGAAATAATATGCGCCTTTCGGATCGTTTTGAGAGCGTAGATTCGGTTCGTGTCCTTCTTGCGCACCTGCATCACCTTGCCGAAGCTGCCTTTACCCACGACCTTGAGCAGCTCAAAGTCCTCAATCTTCAGCTTGCCAGCACGTGTTTCCACATACTCGACGCCGATCTTGATCTTTCCCGTGCCGTACTGCACGTCAACCCACTCGGCTCCGCTGTGGCCCTCTCCCCGGTGACGGGCCGCATATTCTGCTGCCGCTTTTTCGCGGTCCTTCTTGCTCGCCTTGGGATCTTCCACAAATGGCTCTCTCTCTTTGAATCGAGGGTTGATTCGTGCGACACCCAGGAAAATGTCCTGGCTGCGTCCCGACCCCGGGGGGGCGTTGGGGTTACGCATGTAAAGATGGATGACGAGCTCCGTTACTCTTGAAACATCGAATTTGTACTGAGTATTACCACCGGCCCAGAGCGGGTTCTCGGGGTTACCGTCGACCGAATTGACAAAGACCTGGACCTTGTCGAAATCGAGGAGAGCGTAGGGCATGTACTTGCCAGAGATTCGGCCGTGGTTGGTGGGGATTCCGCTGAAACCTCCGGCGGACGAATGGGGTCTCGCACCGTTGATGAAGGATCCTGTGACTCCGCGTTGTGAGGAGCCTGGGCGGATCGAGCCGGCCATGTTAAGGGCGTTGCTCGAGGAGAGGGAGCCTTGGTGCGACGAGGTGAATGCACCTCGATGTTGTTCGGGGAGGGAGAATCCTTGACCTTCGTGGAGGGTCACGACAAGAATGCCGGGCTTTGGAGGCTTGACAACGGGTGCTTGCGCCATGGCTTCCGACGCCGCTGTTGGAAGTTAGTTGGCCAACATCAATACACGATGCTCGCGCGAGACTCACCAATGGCGCTCTCGGTGGTTGGGGTAACAGCCCCGGCGCTCTGTTGGCCCTGGTCGTTCTTATCTGTTATGGTCGAGGTGGACGGCGAGCGGGAAAAGGGGCTCAAAGGACCCAGATGGGTTTCCTTTAGCTCTGTCGTCGACGGTTAGCGGTCGTGTGGTTGCATGGCGAGGCGTGAATGACGCGTAGACGTACTCTTGGTGAGCTTCCACGACATGGAGGACATAGTTGCGGCGAGGTATTTGCGAAGGTCTCAAAGGCGCTGGATTCGGTTCTCGGTCGACGACGCTGTCGACGAGGTTTCCGGGTAAAGATTTGATTGAGCAGGCTGTCGGTCGAGAATCCGATGCGTCGGCTGAGCGAATCTGGAGACGAGCACGAGGAAGGAGATGCGATGGCGTGGCGGACAAGAGAGCAGTCCGTTGGGCTCAAGCGGGCTGATTTGTAACCCCGCAGACACAGCCTGCGCTGGATGGCTCTGGACTCGAGGCGCGTGGTCGGGCCGCGTGGAGAATGGAAGGTAAGAGAAATCGCAAGAGAAGACGGCGGGGGAAGCGGAAGGAAGGGAAACGGCGAGGATGGATGCTGTTGGAGGCGGTTCGAGGTTTGAAGGTTTGGAGGTTTGAGAGAGAGAAAGAGAGAAGCGGAGAATGGTCGGTTAGGAATGCCTCTCTCCCCCGTCAGAGGTACATGTACAGTGCGATGCGAGGGGGAAAGGGATGATGAAATTCGGGTGGGCAGGGCGCATCAGATTGCGGCTTAGTTTTTAGGTGGTTTTGGGTCGGGTGGCAGTGACCAGTAGCGGCCTGAGGTTCAGTCTCCAGCGGGTTCGGGCCTACAGGAGCGAGTCCGCGGGTGAGTCGCAGCGGGCGTTGTGGGCCTCTGGTAACCCCGGAGTTGAGGGGAAGGGGTAACAGGGGCGATTTGGGTATTCGCACTGTGGGCACTCGTTGTCTCGGTGCTGACAATGCCGTGCAACAACAACAATGCACAGTGTCATCATGTGGGGTTGCTGCGAGACGTCACTGTGTAGCCGGCCTTGAATCTCGAATCCGCGGCGCTGGTACTCTCGGTTCAGCCGCCACTGTCCAATGCAATGTCGGAGGAGCAGATGAGATGGACGTATCTAATTACAACATGATGATAAAGGGCTTAGTCGCGTGTAATTGAGATTTACGCGGCCCAACTCAGGGGCTGGTTATTTGTTTTGAGGCATCAATAATGTGATTTGGCATGGGTGAGATGATGGACATCTTTTTTCAGCTTACTGTCAGGCACAGCCCCGAGTAGGGGAGGGAGGGAGAGTTGGGCTGAAGATGGTTCCTCTGGATGCGGGCGAAGTAATAATGCGTATGCAAGCTGAGAACCACTGCCAAAAGGAACCCCTCCGTAATTATCCCATACGCATTTAATTAATATCGACGCCTTCTTCTCCTCTGTCAAAAGCAACCATCGAGTGGACCAGTCGTTGCTGCCGTCGTGGACAAGCTGCAAATAATCGAGGGACAAGTTTTCACACTATGCGTTGACTTTGATGCGTAGTTGCGAGTGGCTCAGCTCGACTCGAGTAATGCCATCAAGCATACGTGTTGTCTGCTAAGATCAAACAAACTGCAGTCACTAATTTATCTCCTTCGTATGTTACTTCGTATCTCGTCGAAGGAATAAAGACGGCTATTTTTGGCAACCGAGGCATCATCTTTAAGTTGCTTGGCGTTCACGAGGGACGAGTTGGACGTGAGTATGGCCTTGTGCGGTAAGGAGGCACAAGTCATGTCCCAGTCGATTCCATGAGATTCACAAGAGAAGAACCACCGATGCTACGGGAAATGACAATCCAACGTCGAATATGACGCACAGTTAAGTCTTGACCAAAACCCTATTGAACGTTCTTGGACTTCTCAGATTCGACGTTCGATTCTCTGCAAGTTGATTACCCTGGAGGTTCTGCTCACTTCCCCTTTCAGTGTCCAGAAAAACTGAGCCACAATTTGTCTCACTAGCCACAGTAGCGCCACAGGAGCCACTGTAGCCACGGTTGCCATACCCCTGGAACCGATAAAGGGAGATTGGGAGCCTGACGCTTCAGGCCAAAACCTCTTGGCCAGGCTGGCATGACCACATTTTCGAGAAGCTCGAAATTCATGTGCAAGAGAGTTCCGAGCTGCTGCCAAATCCCGGGTTCACGATTGACGGAGCAGACGGAAACTAGGAGCTTCATTTTCTCTTCAAATCCCATTTTCAATTCTTCCCGTCACTGAGCCGCTTCGCTGCATCGCCGCATGGTGGCTGTCTCCAGGGCTCCCGCCATTGACCCCACTACGTACCTCCTTGAACATCACCGCTTGGCCTGGACAGCTTGCCTCTTCACCTCCGCGACACCGCGACCACCACCGCCAAGATGAAGTTAGACGTCAAGGTTAGTACTGCGCCTGATTCACAGGAAGCGCCATTGGAAGAACTTTGTCACGGCCACCTGCTTTTCACACTCCCTTCGTCTCCTTGCACCCCTCCGCAGCCTCCAGTTCTTCTCTCGCTTCGCGATCCCTAGCTGACCTGGTCTTGCGACAACAGAGACAGCTCTATGCTCGCAGCGAGCGAGTCAAGGGCATTGACTTCCATCCTCATGAGCCATGGATCCTCACGACACTCTACAGCGGTATGCACCGACCGTCGTCGCCTTGCGGCGAGTGCGCCTGGATGCTGACCCCCTACAGGCCACGTCTACATCTGGTCTTACGAGACGCAACAGATCGTGAAGACGTTCGAGCTGACCGATGTTCCCGTCCGCGCTGGTCGCTTTATTGCCAGAAAGAACTGGATCGTTTGCGGTTCCGATGACTTCCAACTCCGAGTGTACAACTACAACACCAGCGAGAAGATTACGTCTTTCGAGGCTCACCCCGACTACATCCGAGCCATCGCCGTCCACCCCACGCAGCCTTTCGTTCTTACCGCCTCCGATGACATGACTATCAAGCTTTGGGATTGGGACAAGGGCTGGAAAAACGTCCAGGTATTCGAGGGCCACGGTCACTATGTCATGGGCCTCGCCATCAACCCCAAGGACACCAACACCTTCGCCTCTGCCTGTCTCGACCGCACCGTCAAGATCTGGAGCTTGGGATCATCCACCCCCAACTTCACCCTCGAAGCCCACGAGACCAAGGGTGTCAACCACGTCGACTACTACCCCCACTCCGACAAGCCCTACCTCCTCACCACCTCGGACGACCGAACGGTCAAGATCTGGGATTACACCACCAAGTCTCTGATTGCCACCCTCGAGGGTCACACCAACAACGTGTCGTTTGCTTGTTACCACCCCGAGTTGCCCGTCATCATTTCCGGTTCCGAGGACGGCACGATCCGAGTCTGGCACGCCAACACCTACCGCTTCGAGCAGTCGCTCAACTACAGCCTCGAGCGCGCATGGTGTGTGTCGTACCAGAAGGGCAAGCAGGGCATCGCCGTTGGTTTTGACGATGGTGCGGTTGTTGTCAAGCTCGGCCGAGAGGAGCCCGCCGTGTCGATGGATGCCTCTGGCAAGTTGATCTGGGCTCGACACAACGAGGTCGTTTCTGCCATTATCAAGGGTGGAGGTACGCTTGTCTTGACTCGCCTAGGTTTCGCCAGCTAACAGGGAGCAGATGCCTCAATCAAGGATAACGAGCCGATTAGTCTTCCCACCAAGGATCTTGGCACTTGCGAAGTGTACCCCCAGACTCTCCTTCACTCCCCGAACGGTCGATTCGTTGCCGTGTGCGGCGATGGCGAGTACATCATCTACACTGCTCTGGCATGGCGTAATAAGGCTTTCGGTTCAGCACTGGACTTTGCTTGGGCGTCCAAGGATAACAGCAACGACTTTGCTATCCGCGAATCGCCAATGAGCGTCAAGCTGTATAAGAACTTTGTGGAGAAGAGCGGTGGCTTGGATGTCGGCTTCCAGGCCGAGAAGCTTCACGGTGGTGTTTTGCTCGGTGTCACTGGACAGGGCGGCGTTTCGTTCTTTGACTGGGCTACCGGTGGCCTGGTGCGACGAATCGAGGTTGAGCCTAAGCAGGTTGGTATTTCCGACGACGAGGAGAGAGACGTACTAACGACATCCAGGTTTACTGGTCGGAAAGCGGAGAGTTGGTGACAATTGCCTGCGACGATACCTTTTACGTGTTGCGATTCTCCCGAGAGAGCTACGTTGAGGCTGTGCAAGCCGGCCAGGTCGACGAAGACGGCGTCGAAGCCGCTTTCGAGGTCATTACTGACATTAGCGAGAAGTAAGTGGTGTTGCTGAATTCCAACTGACGCAGCTAACGCGGACAGTGCGCGAACTGGCGAGTGGGTTGGCGACTGCTTCATCTACACCAACGGCACGAACCGACTCAACTACCTCGTGGGCGACCAGACTTACACCGTGTCTCACTTTGACAAGCCCATGTACATCCTGGGCTACATCCAGAGAGATTCTCGCATCTACCTCGCCGACAAGGACGTGAACGTTACCTCGTTCGCGTTGTCGCTACCAGTTTTGGAATACCAGACGCTTGTTCTCCGAGAGGACATGGAGACGGCGGCTGAGTTGCTCCCCACGATCCCTCAAGACCAACTGAACAAGATTGCCCGATTTTTGGAAGGACAGGGCCACAAGGAGCTCGCTTTGGAGGTGGCTACGGATCCCGAGCACAAGTTTGACCTCGCGCTCGGCCTGAACCAGCTCGAAATCGCGCTGGACCTGGCGCGGGAAGCCGACGCGGACCACAAGTGGAAGACGGTTGGAGATGCTGCGCTGGCAGCCTGGGAAGTCACGCTTGCGGCAGAGTGCTTCACGCACGCGAAGGATTTGGGATCTTTGCTTCTGCTGCACTCCTCGACTGGTGACCGCGAGGGCTTGAAGGCCCTGGCTGCGCAGGCACACGAGGCGGGTGCGCACAACGTCGCATTTTCATGCTACTGGCTTCTCGGAGACGTCGAGGGCGCGACGAAGATTCTCTCACAAACCGGCCGACTCGCCGAGGCGGTGTTGTTTTCTCAAACGTACAAGCCCAGTTTGACGGGATCAGCCGTGAGCGAGTGGAAGGAGAGCTTGGAGAAGAGCAAGAAGGGCCGCGTGGCCAAGCTCATTGGCGTACCGACCGAAGACGAGGATCTCTTCCCCGAGTGGGACGAGTGGTTGCAATTGGAGAAGCAAGGCGACACGAAGCAGGCCAATGGGCAAGAAGAAGAGGATGACGACGATGAGGAGGAGGAGAGTGAAGACGACGAGTAAAGAAGACGACGGGGTTTGTGGTTTTGGGAGTGTTTACATGTGTAAGGAGGGAGGGATGGGATCGGGATGTAGAAAAGGATTGGCTTCGTTTTCCTTTTGGGGTTGCCATGTGAGCATCAACGAGAATAATGAGAGATAAGATTCCTACTGTACTACTGGACGAGTGATGTCGGCCACGTGCAGGTTGTGAGAACAAGCCTTTTGATCAACCCCGCAGCCGCAGTGCCAAGACGAGGTTCCGCAGAAAGGTCCCGGTCGGACGAGTCCAGATTCCAGACGGGTCAGTCCGGTGGGAGGCCGCTTTGAGTGAGTGTGAGTGGTTGGACAAGGAAGGCGTTGCTGCGGGATAATTATTTAGCGAGGCGAGGACCAGCCACGCTTTGTTGTTGTTTTTCCTCTCCTCATTCGCACAACAGAACGAGAGCAGTCCGCAGGAAGACAATCCTACGGATACCTACGTACGAATATACCCAACCAGAACGAACCGCCAAGATGATGCCCACCGTCGAAGCTCCCCAGAAGCACGCGCCCATGGAAATGGCCTCGTCCTCGCCCTCCAGCGATGAACAGCCTCGCATTGTCCAGCAGCAGCCCGTAAGTTTACCCTTCTCTCGGCATGTCAGCCCCTCATCGTGGTTCGACCTGGTCTCAACTCCCAACCCTCCACGACTCATTGCTCTACGTAAATTGCCGCCAACTGACTCTGATTCACTCAAGTCCGCCGAACCTCGCCCTCAGGCCGAGCCCCAGGTGTCTCTCCGTGGTGGTGGATTCAGTCTCGGATGCGATTGCTGCGATGGGTCGTGCCGCTTCCACAAGCACTGCTGCTAAATGGCGGTGGGTGGTTTGAATGACCGGGAGGATGGATATGATAATGAAGATGGAAGAGCTGTACGTAGTAATGCCCGACGCTGGACTTGGCTAGAGGACAGATGACACGCTTAATAATGAGAGAGACACCTTTTATTCCCACTGTACGGTACTTGTCCATCTCCAACCACACTCTGCTCTGTCACCACCTCTCGCTGAGTGGTCTGCCCCTGAATCCAGGCGCCTCGTGGCGGTGACACCTTGAGAGGGGTAAACTGAAGACTCAGCCTCTTTCGTGGACAAGTCCTTGGCATTATCGCCAGTGTTGAGATTCGATCCAAGCAAAGAAATCCACTCCATTGTTCTCAGGCGCTGATGAAATAAACACCTGAGCCTTTCTACCTGTATTTGACCGAATACTGGTAAAAATAACCAACACCGAACACGAACAGATGTTCGTGTCCAAATTGGCGGTGGGCGATCCTTCTCCAACAGGCGCTCAGCCCAGAGCATGGAGATCCACGCGGTTGGGTTCGTGCAGGGACTTGCAGGGGTCTTAATTAAACATTGTAATGATACGAAAAATGGCCGGTGTCATGTTGCGCCGACGCTGACTTGAAGACCAGGCACAGAACTGCCGGCCGGTAAATGAGACGGGAGGATTCGTGGAGCTTGATCGTCGTCGAGGGATTGCCCAGTCTCAGGGAGCATCAATGGACAACTCACGTCGGGAGAAGACACTTCACAGAGCAGGCAAGCAGGAGTGACAAATGTTGATATACTCTTCGTCTTTTCGGCAACTATGTACAAAGGCTTCCATCCAACTCCCATTCATTCATTAATAACCAGTCCGCTCGACTAGGGTCCAAAAAGGCACGAATGCAAAGACAGCAGCTTGAAGAGTATATCTACAGGATAGCAACGACAAACCCGGCAGCAGCCACGGCAGCAGCAGCCATGCCGGCGTTGCGCGAGGCAGCACCCGTCTTCTCGGACGAATCGCTGCTCTTGGTCGAGTCGGCGCTGTCCGAGCCCGACGTGGCCGTGGCCTCGCTGTTCTTGGATCCCTTGTCGCAGGTGGGCACGATGGTGGCGTAGTTGCTCAGGGTCGGGCAGCTGGACAGGGCGTCGGCGATGCTCTTGGAGTGGTCCGAGTACCACGACATAATCTCGGAGCTGTAGCTCTTGTACTCCTTGGACAGGCTGGCGGGCGTGGTGAAGTCGCAGGGGTCGGTCTGGGGGTTGTTGAGCGCGTCGGAGATGATGTCTGCTGGGGGAGTGGGCACGTCAGAGTAGGCCGAGAGGATGGCCTGCTCGCAGTCGTCGAAGATGGAGGTGCGGGTTGCCGTGGCGCGGGCTTCGAGGTCGCGACGCATTTGGGGGTGCACCATGAAGTTGTCGGCCGAGGCGACCGAGGCGAGGAGGGTGGTGGCGAGGATGATCTTGGACTGCATCTTGGAGGATGGGGGAGTTGTTTAGGGGAGATGTGGTATGGTGAAGTGATGTTTGTGGAGGAGAGGATGGAAGAGTGGAAGATGGAGGTTTATAGCTGGATGATCAGGAGAAGCTGCAAGACAGATGGAGGGGACAGCAGGCCTCTTTATATTCGTACAGCTCTCCTAGACTCCCACCTACCTCAGCGCACCGGCCTCCCCATCATCTACGGATAGCTTCTCTCGAGTGTGACAACCCGACCATCGTAGCAACCGGCTCAACAAACCTCCAGGCATCACCTCTCTCGGGCAAAGCGCTTACCCAGACTCGGAACAACCAGCCCTATGCGCTAGGCAGATTCACCGGCACGCTCGACTCTTGGGCCTCTCTGGGGCTGGGGCAAAGAAAGAAGTCGAGTGATGAAATGAGGTCTAATAAAAATGTGAAGCAATCACGGGCCCTGAGCGCTCTCCACCATTATCCGGCCCAGAGGGGGCGCGTCGTTGTTCGGGTGGGTTAACCGAGAGACCTTGTTTCTCTTTGAGAAGGAAAGTTCTAGGCTGACCAGTGAGAAAGGCAGAGAGGGTGGGATGGAACTAATCTTGGCATCAGGCTAGGGCGGTCCTGGTGTGCACTTGAGATTGAGGAGGGGAATCAGCCTTATGACTGTGATGGTGTACGAATATTGGTGATGTTGGGGACTCTCCAGTTGTCCGCCGAGGGATGTCATCGTAATTAAACTACCGAACGTGGTAATTAGCAAGGCTTGAGTGCCGTCTTGATACCTGCTCTGACGGGAAAGAGGAGAGGTGTTTTGCGTTGATCCGAGTCGAGTCGGAGAGGACTCAGGCGAGAAAGCTCAACACCACCACACCACATTGACAACATCACCACCACGACCACGGGCCCAGAACCCAAGCTGAAGCAGAGCTGAGCTCCCAGCGCCCGCTAACGGCGACTTGTTCAGTGGATGCATCACCGCTGGCTGCCAACTTTTTCCCTCGCACAGCTGGCATGAATCGTGTCCCAGAGGTCGGGTCCTCGCATTGAAGGCTAGCGGCACTTGCCAGCCGGACGTTTCGAGACGGCGCCCTTTCAGCCCTGAAACCGGCGAGGTCGGGCTGAGGGTTGGACCACGGCCAATGGGAAGGCTTTGTCCATGGCTTTGGGAAGAGGTTGATTCGCGCATAGAGAAAAGGTGGCGTGGAATAAGCACCCAAATGTGAGCTTGTCTTGCTCCGTCATGGATTCGAGGGGGCTGTGGAGAAGGAGGGCAGCTGACCAGAGGTCTTTGAAGGCTAGGGGACCTTTGTTTTTGGGGGGTTTCTTTGATGATGGAGGTGGGCGATGAGTGTGAGTAGCGGAGGAGCTGAGGGAGGAGAAGGGAACATGAATGGCACACTGACAATCACATCAACCGTACCTCGTATGTCCCTTCCTTCCCAGTTAGGCAATGGCCTTGAAACGACTCGTCTCCAGATGGTCAAATTGCATGACAAATGTGCATCTCTCCCGATGCTGCTTACACGGCGGCGCCCCCTGAGAATCTACCCGAAAATCCCTGCGTGCTGACTGATCTGCCAATTCAACAGTGCAGTGCAGATCATCCAATTCACTGATCAAGCAAACTCCACAATCGTTGCCACGTCAAACAAAATGCAACGCGGAACCACAGGTCCGGACAGGCCACGAACGTGATTGGAGGCCATCTTCGTCTTTCCACGCTCAGCCCCAAGCCACCAAGGGGCAAAGAAGGCCAAACCACCCGATTCAGGTTTTTGAGGGGCTGGCCACGAGGGGAAGCTAGCAGAGATTGGTTGAGGGACTGGACAAGCTTCGATTTAGGTTGAGGCCATTGTTGCAGTGGCTGAAGGGGGCAAGGAACATGAAGGGACTGGAACTTCTCTTCGAGTGCATTCACAAAGAAAGGATGCATGTTTGATGCTGCAATTATTGATTGACGATATGTCCAATTAGGGCTGCATTATCAATTACCCAGAAGAAAAATAAATACCCCCCCTCAAGTTATATGTGCAAAGAAGTAGAAGCGCAAAGTGAGCCCTTTTTTCCCCTCCCCCTCCAGTCTGTTTCCCCTCATCACATCATGTTATGTTCCCAATCATTACCTCTTCTTCATTATCCCAGAAAAATCACACCTACACCTATTTAAATCAAGAAGTGCACGTTCCATAGGCACTCTGACATCCCGTCCCGCAATGCGCCGTCGTCGAACCGCACCAGCCGGCTGAAGAACAACACGTCGCGCCGAGCGGCTCGTACTTGCACGTCTGCGAGTTGTAGTTTGCGCCGCACCGGCCGTTGGTCGTGGCGGGCTGCGAGGCCGTCGAAGTCGACGAGGAGGTTGTCTTGGTTGTTGAAGTCGACGACTTGACAGAGGAAGAGGAAGAAGAAGAAGAAGAAGAGCTTGACGAGGTGCCGCAGGTTCCGTAAGAGGACTGGCATCCCGTGCCGCAGTGCGCAGACGTCGATCCGCACCAGCCGGCGGAGGAGCAGCATGTTGCGCCGAGAGGCTCGTACTTGCACGTCATGTCGCTGTAGCTGGGACCGCAGCGGCCGTTGGTAGTGGCAGGGTACGTAGCCGTGGAAGTCGAAGTCGACGTGGAAGTAGACAACTTGGTGGTGCTGGTCGTGCTGGTGCCCGAGCCGGAAACGGAGCGGTACCAGTTGGCCTTGTCGTCGCCCAGGCACTCGCCCACCGTGACCGACTTGAAGCCGTTGGCCTGGAGAGACTTGAGCATGTACTCGGTCAGGTTGTGCACCGACTGGTACACGGGATCGTGCTCAATCTCGAGAAACTTGTTCGTGATCGGGTTCTTGCCCTCGACGGCCGCGTCCCAGATATCCTTGGAGTCCTGGATCAGGTCCGCGCTGTCGTGCAGGTAGCCCTCGGTGTCCAAGTTGAAGTAGGTGACGTGGTATCCCAGCTCGGCGAGCCACGCGTCCGTGGTGGTGTTGCTGGCCGAGTAGGGAGGGCGCATGTAGGTCGGGAAGTAGCCGAGGAGGTCGGCGAAGGCGATTTCGTTGTAGACCATTTGGTTCCAGAACTTTTCCTTGGAGAGGGTGGTGAGGCGCTGGTGAGACCACGTGTGGCTGGCGATTTGGTGGCCTTCGTTGACCATGCGGCGGATGAGGGCCGGCCAGGGCGTGGAAGCGTCGTTGATGGCTCCCTTTCCGAGGTTGCGGCCGGTGATGAAGAAGGTTGCCTTGGCGTCGTATTGCTGCTGGGGTTAGTATCTTCATGTTGTCAAGCAGAGACGGGACTCAGGAGCTTACCAGGAGCAGGTCCAGCAGGTACTCGGTGTAGTTGTACGGGCCGTCGTCGTAGGTAATGGCAATGTCGCCGTACTCTTCGCAGTGGTAGATGGCCTCTCCGTACGGCACGCTTCCTAGTTGAGGACGGGCAATGTTTGTCGTGTCCGGGCCCGAAGGTCTGACGTTGGCATCGCAAGCCGGGCCGTAGTCGATCTGGCAAGACGGCGCCGAGCAGTAGAGGTATCCGTTGCCACACCATCTTGACTGTATTAGCGACGTCCAGCTGACAAACCAGAACAGCGTCCAACTTACCCAGCGCTGGAACAACACTCGGTGCTCGAGCAAACAGTACCGAAACCAGTACCGCAGCGTCCATTAGTCGACGTCTGTCTCTTCTCCATGCGCCACGACTCATCCAGCGCGGCCGCATTGACAAGGCTCGCGCCCGCGGCGGCGGCGAGAACAAAAGCACTCAAGCTGTTCATGGCTCTCTCAAACTCGAAACGAATGACTGGAAGGGTTAGAAAGAGTGGCGAGTCTGCAGTGTAGATCCGGCGTGCCAAGGTCAACTCCAAGCAGGGCCTCTCTCTTCTCGACCCGGAGAGCGGGCAGAAGCTGGAATATATATACGGCAAGGGCATTTTTTTTTCTTCATGGATCCATTCTCACCGCACTGCATCTTGGACGCACGCACAAAAAAGCAATAGTTGCTGATGAGCTGTGCATCCCATCCATGCAGGTGTCTGCTCTTGGCAACCAGCGCATGGTGATGTGGGTTGGGAAAAACCTCTCTCTCTCTTGGGAGTATCTCCACCGTCGATGACCTCCCTTCTCTTCTTCCTCGTTCCTCGCTCTTCCGGGGGACCCCAGCAGCGATCCTAGACTCTTCAACCCGTCCGTTCTTCTCCGCAACTTCACTTCACTCTGCCAAACGCGGTGACGAACACGCAGCTGCGCCAAGCCAATACCGCAGAGCCGGGGCTATTTCGTGCCACTTTGCACGAGGCGAGGGGGAGACTCCAAGGACCAAAAAGAAAGGGTGGCGCCAGTGTCTCCCTTGTCTCCCTGCCAAGGGCCGATCCCACACGGGCCGCCTCCGATTTCCCAGGTACGGGACGGGAATGGGAATAGGGAAGGGGTTGAAAATAGTGCACTGGCTACGGACACGGCAAGCCCATTGGTGCCACATTGATCGGGAGGGGGAAAGGAACTGGGCTTGTTTCAGTCGATTCGTATAGAAAAATTTCGTTTTCCCGTAATCTCCGGTTCCTGGTGCCTGAGAGCATGAGCATGAAAAGAAGTGTGTACCTATTCATGTGGTGGACTCTCGTGTGGTGATGCAACGGCGTTGGCTGCAAGCCCAGGAAGAGAGCGGGACACGCTGGCGAGAGGCTCGTATTTCCAAAGCCAAATATGCACGCATCTTGCGGTAGGGGTTCGGAAAGAAGTGGAGTAGATGACACAAGAAAAGAAAGACTTTGTTGTTGTTGTTTCTTTTTTGCTTACGCCTCCGGCGTTACACACAGAAGAGGGTTCATCGATGTAGGGCTGCCTGCGTGTTGCCTGCAATCCCCTTTTCTTCATCAATGTGAGGGTACGAGATGGAGTGTGTAACCGCGTAATTAACGAGCAGCAGGCCCGAGAGCGTGGTATCTCAGTCCCTTCTTAACATACCCATAACTACGAAGTACCTAACTGCCCAGCATACCCACCTCGACCGGACCCGAACAGCTCAGCTTCAGCTCGCCTCGACGCACAACCCAAACCTGGACGGTTCGCAGCTTTCCCCCAACATGCCAATAAACACGCGGGCTATCGAAGCTCGGTACGTACGCAGCCAATGCCCAAGGCCCAAGAGGCCGGCCAGCTGTCTAGTCACTACGGAGACGGACATGTACGCGTGTGTGGGATGGAGCCCGGGTCAGCCCACACGCGATCTGCACCATGCAGTCGGAGCGAGCCATCTGAGAGGACGGTGCGAGGGAACCGAGCCGGGCCTCAACTGAGCTATTGCCGGTGAAGTCAGGGGTAGGGGTACAAGTCAAACAAGGAAGAGGGAATGTCCGAGCAGAGAGACGTGCGTGAACTGTGCATGTCACCGTGGATACAAATGTATTCCTACAGGTCTGCTCCCTGCCCGTCGCTCGATCCTCCTCGTGTCGGCCGGATCAAATCAATGCTGGACTGGATGAGCACCTGCAGGAGAGACGAATGTAACCGTAATATGCAGACATTGATGACTGCGTCCAAACAGGGCATCTCGCGAATTAACAGTCACACGTTGCCAGATGTTGATTTCACCGTCTCGCCATTTTCTTTCGGAGACTTTGACGATTGAGGGGAAATAAGCGTGGGCGTCGGACTCGATTTATCTCCCCCCCCGTCAGGCGAGACTCACTAAACTAGACTCCCGGGAATCCTTTCAGGCCAGGGCACGCCCGCGGAAGAATTTTGCGATGGCTGGGCTTTATCCGTATCTTTATTTGTACTACCGTACGCGTAAGACTCGGCACGCCTCTCAAATCTGCCGCTGTCCGTTCCGGGAGTGTACACACACTTTTGTCTGCCATGTGGTTGAGGACTGGAGGGAGATTCGGCTTCTCGCAGGGAGAGATGGAAATGTCTCATGAGCTGGGCGGGAGTATGCCTGATGATGGGCTTTTTGCAGCGATAGCAGATGACAGCCACAACAGATGACAGCCACGAAACAGCACAATCAGCTTGGAATAAATACCGGCTCGTCGTGCCCTTTTTTTTGCAAGCAGGAAATCGTCATGGCGCATGACACACCCCTGACTCGATTCTTTCAAGTCTCCAGCTGCACTGCACTGCTGCTGCAGACTGGCGAGGAAGAGTCTAGGATGTCTGGGCCGAAAAGCTGCAGCTCGCCCGCTCGCTTCCCAAAGAGCGCAAAGTTTCCGCTCGCCGTCACCGCTGATCACGGCAGGTCCAGGGTTGCATGACTGCGAAGGAGGGGCGTTTTCGAAGTCGAGCAGGCATCTGGGGAGGTTTCAATTGAGCTGTGCTGACGAGAATTTGTATTCGTGGGCTTCACAATGGGCGTAGGGAGGGAAAGGCTTCGGCTTGCATCTGATTGAAGTCTCCGATCTCCTGGTAATAAAACACCAACTGCATCTTCTCAAGATATTGTACGCGGAAGCTGCGCCGCTTCAGTGCGCATCAAGCTCCCCCTCCAGTCTTTGTTGTCATGGATGATTGGACAGGCTTAATCAGCCACTCCCCCGCATCTCTTTGCGTCTGGTGTCTCTTGAGCGAACATCTGATCCCCTCACATTTGATCTCATGCTTTGAAGTGCCATCTCCAGCCTAAACAATGTCCGCTTCACCGGAACAGCCGCCCGCGGGGTCGACTCCGCTTGCCGTCGACGAGAACGTGCGTGAACCGCCTTTTGCTCTTGCCGTGATAATCGTTTCTGATGTCTGACTGCCCAGGCCGTTGCGCCAAAAGACGACGACGTGGACTCGACCATCGGACTGGTGAGCGATATACAGTAATCCCCGATAGGAAATCCCCGTTGACGCCGGCAGGACAACGTGAGCGAGACGGCGTCGCTCTCGTCGAGCATCTTGGACTATCGCAAGGAAAACGGTCGAACGTACCATGCTTACAAGGACGGCGGTGCGCATCGGCCCATTCCACGGCTTCGTGCAGACTGAACCGGCTGACCTTGATCTAGTCTACGTGCTGCCAAACGACGAGGTTCGTCGGCCCTGTCAGAGTGATTGCCATGTGCCCCGATCGTGCAGCTGACCGTGTATGATGTTGTTAGGCGGAGAATGAACGTTTGGGTAGGTGCTGTGTCCAGTCGTCTTGAGTTTGATGCATGGTGACTGAACCGCTGTAGATCTTCAACATAACCTGCTGCTCTTGACGTTTGACAGCAAGCTCCATTGCGCTCCGTTGGACAAACCCCCCAACCGCGTGCTCGATGCTGGCTGTGGCACGGGGATTTGGGCCGTCGATTTTGGTATGAGTGTCTTGTCCAACAGATGCAGTGGTTTCTAACAGTGTCAAAGCCGACGAACATCCTCAATGCCAAGTAAGAATGGCCACTCGCATACAAGTGCGACGAAAGATTGACATCTCCAGGTCACGGGAATTGACCTGAGTCCCATCCAACCCGCATTGTAAGCAAAGGGCCATCACAAGAGCCGCGCAAGACATGACTAACCTACTTCTTTGCAAGTTGCCCTCCAAACGTCAACTTCTACGTGGACGATCTCGAAGATGAGTGGAACTTTAGTTCAAAGTTCGACTTCATCTTCTCGCGCTTCATGACGGGGTCTATCCGAGACTGGCCCAAGTATCTGAAGCAATGTTACGAGTATAACCCCGTTTGCTTAACATGAAGTCAATTTTGCATGACTGATGCGACGACAGCTCTCTGGAACCAGGTGGCTATCTCGAGCTCATGGACATCATATACCCGCTCGAGTCCGACGACGGCACCCTCAAGGAAGAGCACCCGGCTCGCAGATGGTCCATCCTGTTGCAGGAAGGCTTCGCCGGCGGGGGCCACCCGCTCAACACGGCTCTGTACTACAAGGACTGGCTGAAGGATGCGGGGTTTGTCGACGTTGTCGAGGTCAAGGAGAAGTGGCCGGCGAACATTTGGCCAAGGGACCCCAAGTACAAGCAGATCGGTGAGCCGGACCGTGTCCTGCCGTAGCCATGTTGCTGACCCGGATGAACAAGGCATGTGGACGTTTGAAAACGGCATGGCAGCCCTGGAGCCCCTGAGCCTCGCCATTTTCACGCGTCCCAAGAACGCGGGCGGGCTTGGCTGGACCATCGAGGAGCTGCAGCTTCTGCTCGCCGGCGTCAGGAAGGACTTTAGGAACCTGGGCATCCACATGTACTGGCCCGTGTACGTTTCCCCTGGCTATGAAGCCTGCATCATTTTGGATAAGAGCTGACTGTTTGTATAGGTATTCGGTGTACGCCAAGAAGCCCCTCCAGTAGGAGTTACGTGCTGTCTCGACTGGAATTTGGTTTGAATCGATACGCATACGATGACGTTTGCTTGGGGAGCAAGTGATGTTTCGTACATGTACGTAGCTGGATTTGCGGAATGCTATTGTCATATATGTTGTAGGGTGTTACCTGTGTTATACTGCCCAGGCCGAGATATTACCTCGACAGATATCTGCATTATATCTCGCCCCAGCTAGTTCTAATAGATGCTTTAAACGATTTATTTATGGCGCCATTTGTCTCTACTATTATCTGGCAGGGCCATCTCGTTCTAGCAGCTTCTGGGGACTTATGACATTATTCTTGCGGGCAAGCAGAGGGGCCGGGCTATTGTCTCTTAACATTATACATGTAGCAGGAGAAGGCTAGATTGGGACTTAGAAA
>JAMQMW010000357.1:0-17387 GCA_024115155.1 Thelonectria blattea
CCCCTCCCCCCCTTCAAAATGCCGCACGTGGACTATTGAATTTTTCGAAGCATCTGGAAAATCATTAGCTGCTGCTGCCCTCTTCTTCTTGTTCTTCTTCTGCTCCTACACCCCCCCGGGGGGCCTCATCCTTGATCCCAGCTCGCGCTGGTGCCCTGTTTGTGTTCCCAAGTCGGTGGCCTGCAGCTGAAGATGCTTCTCCATTCGTAAGGACCATGTTAGACTACCTATGAATACATGCCCGGTCATCTTTTTCATGTACGTGTAAACCAGGGGTGTTTTGGTACCTGATCTGATAAAAATCCCCAACACGAGGCAGGTAGGTAGCTATCCCGGATGTACTGTACTTTGCTGTAGTCTCCTGCAGACAGGTCCGACCGACTGACCGAGGCTGGCTTACATGCTTTTGCACTTGATTCCCTCTATTCCTAGCTCGGTAGGTAAACTTGGCAGACAGTTCAACATCTCACACATGCAGTCGTCAGCAACGAGCAACCACCCATCACCAAGCCCCCCCTCTCCTTTTTCAACCTCGCCGTCGCCTAGCGTCGGGTCGTTCGTCTTGGGGCCATCTCGGCTTTTTTTGCAACGCTGAATTCGGAAGTCAGGTCCCGGGTAGCTGACGGAGCTCGGAGCCGGAACACCTCCCGTCAGTCGAACCTCTTGGTTCCGAGCGAAACCAACCTCCACCAGAAAACATCTTCACCAACAACCAACCCCTCAACCCAGCTCAAAACCCTCCCCGTCAAATCCCCCCTCTTGCCCTACCCTATCCTCCCTCGCCCATTACAAATTCTCCACGAGTCGACCCTGATGAGACCTCAACCCCCACGGCGGCCCCAGCAGCGAGTATTCCGCGACTCCACCTCCCTCCCACTCGGGAAGGGACAAAAAACGCAACCCCAACTGGATGAAGCCATCGACTCGCGGCAGGTCCGTGAGCTAGATGGCCCCCGTCTGCGCCATGCCCGGTGCTCCTGCCGAGAGGGACACGTACGACATGCGACATTGCTAAGAGACGAAACTACGTAGAGTACCTATGAAGGAAGACCTTGTTCCTGGGGGACATGGTTCCCCACGGTGTTTTGACGTCTTGCCTGGGGCATCCCACGGGCTAATGAGGAGGAGATGCCTCAATTCAGCATCAGGACGGATACATGGCGTCCCATGCTGCGTGCTCGTTGTCGCTAGGAAGGGCCGCCAGTCTGAATTCGTGCAGCTGAGGGTACAAGTTTAAACGAATAGACCTTGCCAAGATGGTTATTCGATGCATCGAGCTAGAAGAGAACTTGCCCAGAGCTAACAACAGTGACGACACTCAAGCATACCAAATGTGTGGTCCATGCAAGCATTCACATTACAAATCGAGGAAACAACTCGGATAGACAGTTTGTGTTTGGCTCAAATTCATCTTTTATCGTACGCCCGAGGGGCCGGCTATGGTAGGTAAAAGCCGTTTAAAAGCAAACGTCAAAATCCGAGACTCCAGTCCACATGCCCATTTTTTCCATTCCCGTCTCTCACCGAACTTAGTGAGCGAGGGCGCGACGGCGGTCACGCTCCTCGGCGATGGTGAGCTTGACACCCTTGCCCTTGGGCAGGGAGATCCAGGGCTTGTCCTGGCCAATGACGAAAACGTTGCTCTCGCGGGTGGCGAAAGTGTTGTCAATGGCGTCCTTGATGTGGACAATGTTGAAGCCTCCGTCGTGGCGCTCACGGTGGGTGATGACGCCGACACGACCCATGTTGCGACCGCCGGTGACCATGGCGACGGCGCCGGTGTCGAACTTGATGAAGTCGGTGATCTTGCCGGTGGCAATGTCAATCTTGACAGTGTCGTTGACCTTGATCAGAGGGTCGGGGTAGCGGATGCTGAGAGGAGAAAAGGGTCAGTATGAAGTAGGGGAGGGAGAACATACAACCGTCAAATGAAGCTTCCAATCGTATTACGGGGGTGAATCGAATCGACCAAAGCTTGATCCAACGGCTGAATGATGTCTGACGGAACTCACGTTCGTGCATCGTGCGTGACCAAGAATGGGATTCCACCGCGGCCGAGCTGGACGCGCTTGACCTTGCCCAGCTTGTACTCGGCCTCCTCGGCCTGGATCCGGTGGACGGTGAAGCGGCCCTTGGTGTCGTAGACGAGGCGGAAGCTCTCGCCCGTCTTCTCAATGGTGATGACGTCCATGAAGCCCGTGGGGTAGGTCTGGTCGGTGCGGACCTTGCCGTCCACCTTGATCAGGCGCTGCATCAGGATGGACCGGGTCTCGCGGTAGTTGAGGGCATACTTGAGGCGGTTTCGGATGAAGACGATCAGGGGCATGCAGTCGCGGAGCTTGTGGGGACCGGCCGAGGGCTTGGGGGCGTAGGTGCCGGAGAGCTTGTCGAGAAGCCAGTGGCTGGGCGCGCTGAGGCGCTTCTGGTGCTTCTTGCTGTCGAGGTTGTTAGAATTTTGAATCTTTGCGACGACGAGGTCGTGGGCGGCAGGGAGGCAAGAGTGCGCGGCATTGCGCAGATCGCGAGGGAGGAGGTGATTGCGAGCTCTTGCACGGTGATAGTACTTACATTCCGCGGGCCATGGTGTCGAGTGGGTGTGTTGTCGACGGTGATGAGGATGGACAGAGATCGTGGAATTCGAGGGACGAAGTGCAAAAGTGTTGAACCACAACTTTTTTTCGTGAGCGCTAGCGGGCGGCGGGGTTCGTGCCCTACCGAGCAGAGCAAATTTGGCGAGTCACGTGGTATTGCACGCGACCTGGCTTCGACCTAGCGACTCCAAAAACGGATCTCCAGGTTTCTAAGTGGGCTCGGAGCGAACTGCTCCGCTCGTATGAGAAAGGCCCCTTGTTGCAGCTCTGGAGGGTGGGTGTGAATCACTCCCTTCCGCAGCACTCCAATGCCAGTATGGTATCGATTGGGTTGGCTTTAACTGTACGATTCTGTGGTACTCTCCAGCTTTCTACCAAAGTGATCCTCTTCCAACCCTCAATTCGCTGACGTTCATACATGTCTACCAGAGACGTCAAGTCCGTTTTGGCCCGCGAAGGCACTCCCGTGTTCCCTTCCATTCATTAGCGCCGAGACGTATCATCTCAAAACCCAGCTGGGATAACCGACGAACAGCGCGAGCTGTCATGTCGCAATGTCCATAGTCTACTTCGTACATGCGCCAGATGGTTTCCCTCTACAAGTCAAATTGCCCAACTCCTGTCCCGAAGGAACGCTCGTAACCCCCCATGGTAGCCAAAGCGGACTACCGTATCAGAATACCTAGACCCGCCTATCTCGAGGCTCGTTGTGACCTCTCAGTCGCTTTTCTGAGGCCATTGCGGTGCGTCTTCTTCCCGCCAGGCTTGGTTGAAGTCGTCGTGATGGCGTCTACTGCCATCCGTGAGCTCCCTTGAGAACGTGTTGAATCGTCGAGGAGCAAGCGCGAAATGTCCATCTCGCCGCCCGAAAACGCAGGCATGGTGGACGAGTCTCCAAACTCGAATCCCGAGCCGGCGTGAGCGCCGTCGAGCGTGTCAACCCGTTGCAGGGGCCAGCGAGGTAAGTCTTCTCGCGAGGGCGCATGTCTCATGACTGGCTCAAGTGTGGTCTTGGACGGCTTCAACGTGTTGCTCAAGGACATATTGATGGAGGGCTCCATGACGTCCGTGGCCCGGTTGCCATCTTTGGTCGGATATGTTCCCTTTTCGATTTGTTGGTAAATGTTTTGATACTTGTTGCGCACGCGGTCTCTCAGGTCGGTCGGCTGCCTGCTGCTGAGGTGGAAGCGTGAGTCACGTTGGATCTTGGTCCATGCCGGGCCATGCACCTTGAGGCCTTCGAGGATTTCCTCATCGTCCTGTTCTGTGAAGGGTCGTCTTTCCCGTCGATGAGACTTCTTGAACGGACCGCGGATGCCGAGCTCCACCAAGTCCTCCATCTTTTTGCGATGTGCGCGACTCTTCTTTTGCTGCTTCGAGGTCGACTCAGGCTCTTGTCCAAGTGGCGGTTGCTTTCCGGCCGATGGGGATTCCTTCGTCGGTGACACGTCTACGTCTTCGTCTATTAAGATCTTGTCCAGGTGAGTGTCGCCCTTGGTCCTTTTCTTTTCTTGTGGCGTGCTTGACGGAGACTCGGCCGACCCCTTGCTCGACCTGCGTAGCTCAGTAGGACAGCAAGTTCTGAATCTGTCTTTCAAGTCGCCAGCGGTGCGTTCGTTGAATTTGAAGCTTGGGTCTTCCAAGATGCTGGTCCACTTCCCAACGCCATGTTTATTGACGCCCAACAACAGATGGTTCGTCTCCTCCTCGGACCATTTCCGCCTCGGCTTCGTGGCGCGCTTCCTGAGCTTGTTGTTCTTGTCCTTGTCAGGCTCGGGAGACGGTTGTCTCGCTTCCTGTAGAAGCTTGATCGGGGTCCCGTCCTTTCCGTCGAAAGACTCGGAAGAGATGGGTGGGAACAAGGCGGCGTGCGGCGGCGGTTCGTGAAGACCATTGATGATCGGGGGCATGACCGGGGCAGGTCGAAGTGCTCTGTGCTTCTTCAGCGGCTGGGGTAGCTGCATGAAGTCATCCTTGACGTGTAGGCTGCGGTGTCGTTTCTTCTTGGAGCCATCGTCGATGGCATCGGGAGGGTCGTCCAAGATCTTGCTGAGCGAGTGGGATGATTCGGTCGGCTTCGTCTCTCCCAGCAGCAGCCGCAGCGGAACGACGGCGGCGACGCCCGCGGGCTTCCCCTCGGGAGCGGCAGCGGCCTTTCGGCGGTTCAAAGGAGCGTCATTGGCGGCGATGAAGCGCGGAGCAGTTGGGTTGGAAATGGAACTCGCATCGAGGTTGCATCTCTCGGCTCGGTGGATCGCATCCGGGTCAAGCGGGGGCAGAGGTTGGTCTGAAGATTTCGGGAGGGGCAGAGAATGGAGGGGGGGAAGGTCGGTATGCGGGAGTTGAGGCGTCGTGGACTCGTTGAGGAGGTGAATCAAGCGTGGCTCGATCGTGGCCATCTTGGGCTCTGAGGATTGGGGCGCATTGGGTATAAGTGGCAGACTGGCGAAGCGCGCACGCGAGTTTCGGCAGCGAAGGCAAGGAAGGAGGAAAAAGAATTATGGTGAGAGAATGGGGGAGGTCGGAAACGGAAAGCCGGGGGGCGGAAAAGAGAGACAAGGATAGATCACGGCATTATTTCAGGCCATGGAAAAGGAAACAAATAACAAAGACAAGTTTTCGGCGCCTTTTGGTTTAACGCCGGTGGTCTCACCCCAACTGGAAGGACTGGATGAGTCTGCGGTTGGCAGCACGTGAAATCGCCACAAGGTTGCACCGTGAAGCTCAGAAGCTGGCTCGGCCGCCACTGCAAGTGTCAGCGGCCTTTTTGCCGTGGCCCGCGCTAACGGCCAGATGCGGCCGAGGTGTGTTTTTGGGCGTTGAGGGGGAAATCAGTTGTTTCTTTTTTGCCGAAGGCTTTTGTTGCTTGCTTGTGCTTGCTTGTGCTGCGTAACGAAGTAGGTACCTATTCGTGCTAAGGTGCCGTGTGCTGCGTGTCTTCCGTGACGGCGTTACTTTTATCCCTCCATATATCCGTACAGTATAAATTGGTTCCAAACATGGCTCCGTCCTGGGCCGAGAATCATATCATCTGATGCCGTGTCTCGGGGAAATACAATCTGGAATCCCAATTACGAATAGTTCCCTCTGCTAGCCGCTTCGTGAACCCGCCAATTCGTTCGCCGTCGTTACCTTCTCCTTCAGCCATCGTTACCTCTCGCTCAAGCCATGGCGTCCTCCCTTCCGACGGTCCCGCGTGTCGTCTTCACCGTGATCGAGCCAATCTCAGTGTACGTTCCCGCACTCGCCTAATATGTAACGAAGCAAACACCAGCTCACCGGCTTCATTGTTATTAGAGTTGCCGGTTTCCTCGGTGCCGTGCGGGACCCCGCGTGGTTCGTCGCCGAGCAAATACCGAACAGCACCCCGGCCGTCAGCGAGAACAGTGTGATTGTGGCCCTGCAATTGGGTAATGCATATCTGCTGTTGGGCTTTATCGGGTTGGCCGTCTTCGCAACTGCCGATATCAAAGGCGTGCGTGCCTATCTCTTTGCTCTTTGGCTCGGCGACATTGGCCATGTCCTCATCAGCGCCCTTGGACTCGGCTTCCCTCTGCTGGGGAGTCCTCGGGACTGGAATGGCATGGCGTGGGGGAATGTAGCCTTTACAGTGAGTGACACAATCATGCTCGAGCCCCGAACAAAACCCATCTCATCATACGTGCAAACCGCAGGTTTGGTTGTTCGCAATGCGTTCGGCTTACTTTTTGGGCATCTTTGGCCCTCACCGGGTGCCTGCAGTGTCTACGACGAAGAAGACGACATGACCAACTCAATTAAGCATGCAGCTTCAAATGTGCTGGGTCTGTCGCAATGCTCAATGTAGCTAATTAGAATTAGTGGGCCAATCAGAACGGCAGTGTAGACGCTTGGACCATTTGTAGGGTTAGGGTCACGATTCTCTCCCTGCATTGAGGACGACGCGCTGCGTCAAAACAAAGCCAACATTCATCGTTTCGCGACAAGACCAGACTTGACCATCATTTTGCTGCGTTCCCTCATCGTCGCTTCGTCGTCGCTCTAATATCCATCGCCGAAAGGCCTCTGTCGCTTCAAAAACAATGGAGACCAGAGCCAGAGGCAGACGCATGGAGAAGCAGCCTGTTTACGCCGAGCCGCCCCGAGAAACGCCCGGTCGCCCTCGCCAGAATAGAAGCTCCCAAGCCGAGACCAGTCAGTATATACCATCTCAACCATCTCAACAATCTCAGCCCCCGCAAAGTCAGCGTAAAAAACACGGCCTCGGCGTAACGGGCTTTACACGCCGGGGTGCTCGAGCGACGTCCCGCGCGGCTAGCATCGCGAGCATCCCGACAGTCGTTTATAGACCCGACGAGGAAACCGTATTGGGTGAGGGCGAGAGCATCTCCGAGGTGCCTGCCGACGATCCCTTCGCTCCCTCTGACCACGGGGAAGATGGGGAACTCGACTTGGAGGAGCGCATCACTAAGTTCAAGATCATGGAGCTCAGCCTCGACGATCTCGCTTCCTCCACCCAAGACCTGATGGAGTTCCTCACGAGCGGAGACTTTGACGACGCCGTGTTCCGGGGCCGTCTCAATATCAAGAAGAAGGCCTTTGACAGCGTCTGGGAGAGCTTCGCCGAGGAGACGACGGCGCCCTTCGTCGACTGGGCCCAGGTGCGCGACATGTGGAACAGCCCAGAGGACGCAGACGCGGCAGCAGTCGCCATCGTTCGCGCAAACGTCGTCACGGCTCTTTTCGAAGTCACGATGCTGCAGATTAGCGCCCAGCAGGATCACTTCCCCTTGCTGGACCGGCTCAACTTCTTCTTCCACCTCTTCTTCATCAACGACGACGAGATGCACCTGCACCCTCAGTTCCCCGAGCTGCTGCTCGACATTCGCACTTGGTACTTGATCGAGAGCCTCGACAAGCTGTCGGAGAAGCCCAACATCCTCAAGCAGCTCATCGCCTCCGTCTTCTGCGAGCCCGCCGAAGACCAAGACATCTACAAGCGCCTGGCGAGCGGCCCCTACAAGAGCCTCGGCGTGGCTTCGGAAGAGGTCATCGAGCAGCTCGTGTCGGACAGGATACAGAACATTGTCCGCATCGCTAAGGAAGCCAAGGACACGTACGGCATCCCCGAGCTCAAGGAGGCGTTCCCGCTCGAGACGCTGCTGGAGCAAATCGGCTCTTGGCTCATGGACATGTTTGGCGCTCTCGGGAACGAGGCTGACCCAAGTCAGAGCCAGACTCAGGGGAGGTCGGGGCACAACCTCGGGGATGAGTTCGAGGACAGCCAAACCACCATCTCGGAGTCCCAGCCCATTGCTCGCCTTGGAGGCAACGAGCCTAGGCGAGTACATCTTGTCATCTCGGAATCCCACCTTGCACTTGTTAACATCATGCTATTGTAGTCTATTCGTCGATGGGACATCTGTCAACTACGTCAACAGCAGAGCCCGGAACGGCTATGCAAGGCCTCCCCCGTCTAATCAGCAACAAATGTTGCCTCCGCCAAATGCGCCCCGAGATTACCGGGAGCACACAAACTCCCAGCTACTAGACTCACCGGCTCCCAAGTCCTCGTACAACGCCTTGACCCAACATCGTCAGCCCGAGGCCAAGGTGAGGAGGATCAAACTCCCTCCCTCTCTTCAGTCGGAAGAGCTCGACGACGACGACGAAGAAGAAGACGTGTTTGAAACCGACACGCGGCAGATCGCACCCACCAAGCGAAAAGCCGTCCCCTCGTCCATGCCGCTCCCCAAACGCACCCGCCCCCTCGCCGCCTCCCAGTCCTCCCCCCCTCGAACCGCCCTCCCCTCCTCCTCCTCAGCAGCCGCCTCCTCCCCCCCCTCCAGCTCCCGCATCCCCACCACATCGCAGCCCTCCCGCGTCGACTTCGACACCCTCCGCCAAGCCAAGGAGCACATCTCCCAGCAAGCCCGCGTGACCCTCTCCCCCTTCGTCCGCCAGCGCCACGGCTGGTCCCACGACGACATGCTCCTCCTCCTGCGCCTCATCCGCGACCGCCACGCCGCCTGGTCCACCATCGAGCGCGCCGACAACGACAAGTTCGAGCACCCCCGCAACCAGCAGGCATATCGCGACAAGGCCCGCAACATGAAGGTCGACTACCTCATCACCGACGCCGTCCTGCCGCCGTGCTTCGACCTCGTCACCCTCGGGAAGAAGGAGGTCGATCGGCTCATCAGCCTAGGCAAGAATCCCTACCGCAAGGAGGACGACGTCGATCAGGATGGTCAGGCCGTCAATACGGAATACGTACGTGATTAACGATATGGATGGCTCACCAAGGACAGAAATGCATGTAATGACGGATGTGCGTGCCTACTTGGCATATGGGAAGTAACAGGATTAGGGACATTATGGGTTTTGCATTTTGCTACATGCTATATATCAGGTAGTTGTGATGGAGAAGTGTCAAGGCGTTTCAGTACATTCTTGGATTCAAATACCTATTTCAATTAAACCCAGCAATTCTCTTTTCAATCCTCATCATAACAAACTGTCATCGGCAACTACCCGAGCAATGAACTATGCACACACAAAGCAAAAGACGCGCCAAACAACCTCGGCATAAATTTCGACAAGTAAAGATGATCGACGTCGAAAGAATAGATTTGAACGTATGAATAAGAAAACAACAAAGAAAAAAGAGTCGTCTCCCGGACACTAATCTACAGCGAGACCTGCACATATCCTTATACATTCCCTGCACGCCTCCTTCTCTCGCTTCCACGTTTTTTAATAATCTACCTCCTTTTCTTCCTCTCCCTTTTTTTGGTCGGCACCTTCTTCGTAGGGGTTGTCGAGGTCAGGACTCTTGGAGTCTGTAAAGGGACCATATTTTGCGTGCTGTATCAGGAAAAAAGAAGAAAACACCGCCGAGAAGTGCAGGATTGATCGAATGGTGAAGAACGAGAAACAGGTCTTTCTTTTGGGTTCAAGGCCAATGACACAAACGCCAGCCCATCCGGGTCCAATGTCGAGAAATACTGAAGAAAACGGACAGAGAAAATGTACTTGAGGTGACAAGAATCGTTTGAGGTGAAAAAGCGAGGTTCCGGCGAGGTTGTAAGACGCAGTATCCAGCCAGTCGGGAGACTCGGGACCCAGCTGCTCGCGCGCCTCACCTGGAGTCTCAAAACTCTCGCTCGGGAGAGCATGAGTGGGCATAGCATCTTTTCCCTCGTTCGCCTTGGAGTATCCCGTCTCCTCCTCGTGGGCCATCAGAACTGGACAAAAAATATGAAAAAGACAAAAGGGGTATGCTGCAGAGTTTCCGAAACTGTTTGAAGAAACATGAAAGAAAAAAGTAAACCGCCATTTGAAGCTGCGGATCTAGCGTGTCGTTGAGGGTATCCGTTGAAATCGAGAGAGCATAAGCGCGGAATGATTAAACAAGAGAATGCATCCTCTACTCCAGAATGGGACTGGATCCTCCCTTCGAAGCATTCCCCTATCGGCGACGGTAAGGAAGATCTCGTTGCTTGAGCCTGCTCGTCCTCCATCCCTCGTACCACTGCTCCCTGCTCGCCTCGCGCAGTTCGGCGCGCCACTCGCTGAAGACGGAGTCCTTGAGACGAGTGAAGTCGCAATGCTCCTCGTTGTACGGGTCAGCGAAGCCCCAAGGGAATTGTCGGCCAATTACGCCAGGCTCGTACAAGTCGGGGCTTATAATCGAGAGCGGTAGGAAAGGCACTTCGTCGTCTTTGGTCTCTTGCTTGTGTCGTCGAAGAGAGTGAGTTGACAGTCGCTTCGAGCCAGGCGAGGCCGCTGGAGATTCCCGGTTGCCCTCATCGGATTGGTCTGGAGTTTCTGCGCCAGAACGATCGTCGCCGCCCTCTTCATCCTCTTCAGCAATCCTGTCGCTGGTGTTGTCCTCATCATCATCGAGGCCGAGGGGCTCCAGAGGATCGAGGCCAGACTTCTTGAGGGTATCCCAGACACTCCTCTTGAGAACATTCATGTGCTTGGTCGTGATAGTATCGGCCTTGGCAATGACGGGAATGACCGTCGTCTTTCCCTGCAGCGTGCGGAGGACTTGGAGGTCAAGATCCTCATCGAGACTGCCGACGACGCGGTGCAAGTCATGGTGACCGTTCGCGCCATTGACGGCCACGTTTCGGGCAGACGCCACGTTACGGTCCAGACGAGCAGGATCCAGCACAAGGAAGGTGGCATGGATGTGGGTATCCTGCACACCAGGTGATCGCACGACCTTCATCTCCTCGGCGAAGGTCTCTTCAAACTTGCTCTCCAGAAAGGCCGACATCTCCCTAAGTTGAAGATCAACCACGTTCTTCTCCAAGCCCTCAGAGTCCCAGAGGGTCAGGCCGACTCGTTCGCCATCGATTTCCGTCTCCAGATATGAGGGAATGAAGTTTCCAGATGGAGTCCGTTGGGGAGGAAAGTCGTCTTCGGCCTTCTTGGCTCGCTTCTTAGCAGGAAGAGCCAGGGCGGTCTTGAGAAACTCGAGGAAAGAAGTCTTGCCAGAGTTGCGAGTCCCGATGATGAGGATGCTGCAATTTTCGAAGGCAATTGGTCAGTCACGGAGAATTGATGGGCCAAGAAGCAAAGTGGCATGATGGGGAGAAAGTCGCGACAGAGACTTACTTGAGAGGAGTAGGATCCTTTCTTCTGCGCACTCTTCGGGGAGCGCTCGCGGAGGCACTCACAGCGCTACTCGCATAGCTATAGCGGCCACGGTGTGTCATGCTCTCGGTTCTGGCGTAGGGATCGTGGTCGTTGCCGGGGACGGGGGGGACTGGAACACCGACGCCATAGCTGCGCGGTTGGTCGACCGAAGGGCGGACGCTGCTGAAGCCCGAGGTTCGAGGGACGTTTGCGGGCGATTCGGGGCGAAGGTCGGTTCCGAACGACTTGGACAACTGCTCCGTGTGGTTTGCGAACTCGGGCAGCTTGGGAGGAATGGCAGCCAGACGCTGGCGCTCAAGCTCGGCCTCCCTAAGGGCCTGCGTCTTGCGGGCATTCTTGCCCAGATCGCCGCTCTTACTGCGTCGTAGCAACATTCCGAAACTTGTACGACGATTCTGCTGACCGTTCATACTTTGAGGGAAGAATCATGAAAGGAAAAAGAATGGCGACGGGTTGGGAGGGAACGCCTAAGGGCACAGGCACAAAGCGGGCAGGAGCAGGTGTGGAGGAAGGATCAATGGGAGATTGGTGGGGACGTGAACGGGCCGACGGGGGTGGTTTGATGGATGGGACGGGGAAGGAACCAGTCGAGAAGCCAGAGAAGGACGGGCGAAGGCAACAAGCGCAGCAAAAGGGACGGCGAGCGACGGCGACGGGTCGAGATGGGACTGAGAAGCCGAGAGGGGGGTGTGGATGGGATGGGATGGTCGAGGAGCCAAGGGCCACGAGGCGTCGGGGAAAACGGGGCGCCGACGATAGCGAGAGAGAGAATGGCGGTTAGCTTTTGCTGTCGACGCGACGGGAAGAGGACGAGGCACGGGAGCCGTCTCGCGAAGAGGGAGGGAGCTCTGAAGGAAACGCGCTGAATGTGATGAAGCGGTTTGTTGGACGGCGCGTGTGTCAACGGTCGAGCTTCCAAGGCGTTTGAGCTGTGTGAGCTCTGTGTGAGAGTGGTGGGGAAGGAGAGGAGGATAAATTAGGCCCAGATGAAGGCGCGCTGCAGTTGCAGTTATTGCGGCTCGGTGCGCAAGGTGGCCTCCAGGGGATGGGATTGGTATTATGGAGGATGAAAGGATGGGTGACCTTGTTATTGATCTCTGCGCTGTCTGTCTGCGGTGCGAAGCCTGCGACTCTGGTCTGGTTCGGAGAGACGAAGGAAGGGCGGCCGCGTTTGCGTGTGCAGGGGAAAACCAGGTTCGAAGTGGGTTTCGGATCTGACGAGACTGATTGGCCCAGAAGGGAGGACGAGTGTCTTTGGTCTTGAATGCACCTCAAATGCAGATGCAGTGAGAAGGCAATGCCATGCAAGACGGTTTTGCTGCTCAATGATGGGGGCCCGATGGGGGAGCCGTCGACGAGAACGGTGAGGCGCAGGCGGCTGGAAAGGGAAGAGGAACAAAATCTCCAAAAACGGTGATGACTGAGAGTGAGGTCCCGTCAGTCAACCAGCGACGCCTGGTGTGGGATGTTGGCGATTAGACCTTGTTGCGTATTCAAAGTGTGAGCCGTCTCCGCAAGAGGAAATCAAAACAGGAGAAGGAGAGGGAAGATGGATGGGTGGCCAGCCAGCCAATGTTATTGGACGATGGGGAGAAAGTGCAAGAGGACGGGAGACTGGAAACAGAAACAGCGAGAGGAGCGAGCGAGCGAGAACGGCCCAGGGCAATGATGGGATGGCGTGGGGTGAGTTGAGCCGTGAAAAAAGAGGTCCTCTCTCCTCTCGACCCCTGGCCGGGTTGATGATACATGGCATTGTCAGTCTACCAGTGTACTCCGTATGTACATCCATCTCACAGCACACACACTGGCACACACACTGGCACACACACACACATACGGGGAATGCGGAACATGGTCCCATTGCCATTGCTTTCGGGCTTTTTCTTCCTTTTTTGCTGGTGCTGGTGCTGGTGTTGGTGCTGGTGCTAGGTCTTCTCCTCCTGTAGTCCTGCTACCTTGGCTGCGCCTTCCCAAGCTCCCGAACCGACCCCTCATGCGGAAGGCGTGGTGCAGCCCAAGTTGGAGCAGCCACGATGCGCGATTCGTCCATCCGTTGTCTGGCTTCGTTCCTCTTGGCCGTCGCGGCACCGGCAGGGGGCGTGTTCCAAAGTTGGCGGAATCGGTTTCTTCAGCAGCGGGATGAACAGCAGCAAGCAAACCAGAGGACGGGAGCTTCGTCCATTGGATGAGCGAGCACACACTGGAGCACTAAAAAGGGGGGCGTCGGAGGGTGTGTGGGCAAGTGGGAAACGGCGCAAACGGGCCCATTAACGCAGGGTCCAAGACCAAAAAACTTCGAGTTGGAAAAGGGTCAGGAGCGGGCACCACTTCAAGTTGCACCTTCCATTCCATAAAGTCGATGTTAAAAAAGGGGTACGTATCTTTGGCAGAAGTGGGATCCCCCCTCATGGACGGCATGGGACTTGCCAACTCCACCTGCTTCAACGGGCACTGCCAGAGACCAGACGTGCCACCTTCAGCATTATCACCATCAGCATCACCTCCAAAGATGACGACGCGGAAACCACCGAGAATCGTCTTTACTTCATTGTCACTAACACGACGAGCCCGCCAACCACACACACACACCCTTATCACAACCCTCAACCAGACAAACACCACCAGGCTGCCTTCACAAACACCACAACCACCCGGGCCGCTTCCGTCCATTCGGCCTCTGAGTCGGCACAAACCAGAACCCCAGCTCGGGAGACGATAGACTCGACAGTCAAAACACACTAAGCCAGGGTGCTCGGTCCCCAGCCAATTTGAGCCACGACGTCGACCAGCTCGCTTCTCGAGTGCCATGTAACAGCGCAATGGAACTAATTGCTTCGGGCAGCGATACTATAACACGGAGCTCCTTGGCCGTGGCATGAGGACATGTCCTGCTTCCGTCCCCTCATCAAAGGATAAAAGAGCGATCGACCATCAAGGCGCCTCTCGAATCGCTTGGCCTCCTCTCCACCAAACTGGGACACGCTTCTGCAGGTACGGGACTTGTCTGACTGACTCCACTGTGTTCCGTCCCAGCTCCCACAATTCCAATCTTCTGGAGTCTGGAGCTCATGGCGCTGCTCCAGTCCGCTAGCCCGGAACTGGACGACGCGAGCTTCAGCCTTTGGGCGAGCGCACTCGGTGCCTAAGATAGGCAAGAAGTCTGAAGAAGGAGACGAGCTGGTGTCGATAGACCGCGACGCCGCTGACCGCGCCTGTTGAAGACCTATATCTCGCACCTACTATCGCGACCACCACCAAGGTACCATTCGTTTCCCAGTGTTACCCAGCACAAAGGCCCATGCATGGCCTGAGAAACATGGACTAACACTTCACTAATGCAGCAGTCGACGATTCGATGTTTCCCTCTGCCGGCAGTAAATCCCGGGCCATATCTAGCGACTCCAGTTCAGCGCAGTGCCAGCGATGCACTGGAGCTGCGTTGTTGCCCTAGGCCTGCCTCCTCGGACAATTCCATCCTCCACCGCCGCCGGTGAGCTGCAAGCCAGCGCATATTGGCCAGCTCAGGTGCCCTCGAAAGATTCGCGGCCTGGACCTTGTTTGATCAACATGGCCAGCACCAAGGCTGAGACCAGCACACTCTGGTTTCAAGTTTTTCCACTACTCTCCACGGGTCTCTGGAACAAGCTGCAGCATGCATCTCATCTCACGATGACAACCACCACGTGTGTCGTGCTTCGGCATCCGCGACATGTCTTGCTGTCCCTCGTATTCCCTCTACACGCGCAGTGCGACCGTGGCGTGACTCGACGAGTTCGCTGCTTTGCAGTGCTGCCACTCAACTTGAAGAAATTGAAATTGCGGGCTCCCCTGCTCGTCCAGTCAATTTGCCAACCAGGTCCCAGTCCTCCCCGACTCCAACTTTAGGGCCTCGCATTAAGCTCCCGTTTCAACGGCCATGGATATTAGGCGCCGTTTGCCTTTTGATTCGGAGCCTATGAATGACAACCATCTCAAGAACCAATTTATTTGGCCATCATCAGCGAACCGGCGAGTGCATTCCTTCGCAAACTACGCATCTTCCCGTTCTCGATGAATCATCTTGCTCGGAGCATAGGAGTTCCATCCGCCAGCTGTTCGTTCCCCATCTCCAAGCCATGACAACTCAGGACAGACCCTGTCGTGGCCACTGAAGCGACACCTTGGATCGACACATGAAACGAAACGGAACCCCCGTCCACAAATCACGGATTTTAACATCACCACTGTGGCCAGCCGACTTGTCATTCATTGTCCTTTGATCCAACGTGTCCGTCGACAAGTGGCTTCATTCGCGTGCTTTGCTCTGTGCACATTTCACCTTATTGTTGTCTCACCGACTATATGCGGTACCGTGCGACTCTATCTCAGACAAGATGCAGCGTCCCGTCAGCAGGCAATCTCGTCATGTTTCAGCTTGGTAGAGCATGAAATCGTCTTTCCAAGTGAAACCATTTTTTTCCGCATCCAGAAATAGAATCGCCGATTCTGCAGATGTGCAATCCTCTCAGGGGTTTCACTTCAGCTCGACAGCTCTCTCCAATGTCCCGGTACTCTGGCTGAGGCCTCATCAACCAACCCGGTTCGCGATCCTGATGCAAAGGGGTTGAGCTGTCCTTATGCTGCGCTTCTCTTTGTCATCAGCTCCCCAACCGCATCGGCGAATCCGACATATTGGGTCCCAGTTCAGTCCAGCGTTCGCATGTATGAGCGCTCGGCGCATGTCGCCTCATTCTGAACACAGTGCTGGCACGCGACTCCAGATATTAACATGTTCTGTGAAACTCGGAGAGGAGTCGTCCTTTGGCAGGGATGCTATCCTCCTGTAAAGTCAGTGCATTCAGCCCCGTGTTGGACGTCTCATTCACGTGAGCTGCTGTCCACCCCGAGTTGACGCGAATCAACCAACCGGAAGACAAGAAGGGGCTTTCTCTCAATGCAAACGTCGTCGACTATTGATTCGGAAGAAGCAAACTCTTCAATACCCAGACTAGGGAACATCTGCCATAATAAACCAGGCCTCGGCTATCTGCCCATGCGGCGTACCCAGCTTACTTAATGCCTCGGCCAGGAGAGTCAAGGATGAGATGTTTCATATTTTCACTTGGATCGATCGAGTTGGTTGACGGCATTTAGATTTTTAGCCCGGGGGCTTGGTGCCGTGAACCTGGCCGCAGGGTTCTCGACTCTGAATGGGAATTCCCGATCCCGAGTTTGCCGCATCTAGATCTGTTTGTGCGACATGCTGACGACAGGCTGCACGAGGGCCCGATGTATCGCAGCCATTGACACCATCAGAGGCTTGGGCCAAGATTGTCGGGCTTGTTCGAGTTCTTGGTTGATGATCTGTAGGCTTTGCTCGACAATACTCGACAACGCTCGAGAATGGCTTCGATGATGGGTTGTGAGACGAGTATATGCCGTCCCTGCCCGTCCAGAGGGCTCCTATAGCTGGAGCGAGCAGTCCAACTACTTACACAGCACCCAGCCAGTCACCTTTGCCAAGAGATATGGAAACCAGGCTCTGATGTAAGGTACCTTGTCTGGAGGGATCGTCGGGACGGACAGAGCAAGCGCAGAGTTAAAATGCCTACCTTACCTGGGGAAACTTGAACGCCATGTGTGCGTCATTGGCTGAACGACGCAACTATTGTCAGGGGCACCAAATAGCATCAGGCAGTGATAGCATGGGTTGAGGGCGAGACGATATTCCATAGAAGCCCTGGGGAGTTCCATGTTTCTTGTAGACGACTAGTAGTCAGTCATTGGGTGAAGGATTTGACCACCTGCAACCTGACCGTCCATGACTCTTATCCTTTCGGGGAATTAATAGGTCCAGCCGGTACCTTAGTAGCTACCAAGTACGATATCCAAGGGCAGTGACACTACTACTAGTATGTACTTCAACTTTGTCGAGATTCTATCATTCATGACCGAGGCGGTTCTAACCTCTAACCAGCCCGTGCCGGAAGGTCTATCTCTACCTATCGTACACAACCCAACCAACCAGTTGTTTTTTGAGGAGCTTTCACGCAGAGCAGCGAGATGGTCTATACCGTACTTTGTACAAAATCCAACCATGGAGAAAATAGGGGGGATGGGGATATCTCATGAGCCAAATAAAACGCCACCATGTCCTTTTTTTTTTTT
>JAMQMW010000357.1:17484-53655 GCA_024115155.1 Thelonectria blattea
TTCATGCGCTTCTCCATCTCATCCTCCATACCTCCACCGACGCCCAACCACTGCCTCACCTTGAAGACGTAAAAGAGCACGTCGGTCACGGTCATGACCGTCTCGAACAGCAAGTGTCGCCAGCGATTCCGCATGCGCTCAGCCCACGGCAGGTTGGGATCCTGGAACAGGCTGCGGCTGGCCCAGCGGCCCATGATCTTGACGCGGTTGACGGGCGACCCGAGGTACTGGTTGTTCCCCTGGACGATGCGCATGTTGCGGCCGATGAAGATGAGTTCCTTGGGCCACTTCTCCTCGTCGGTGAGGATCTCGCGCACGCCCTGCTTCATGCGCTGCTGCATGGCGTAGTGGCGCTCGCCGGGCGTCTTGCCCTCGAGCTCGCGCATGAAGACGGCGCGGGTGGACGAGTCGCCGCCCTCGTAGGGGCGGAGGAGGGTGGCGCTGGCGAAGAGGTCCGGGGCGCGGATGCCCCATTCCTCGGTGACGCGGGCGATGGTCTTGTTGTCAAAGGCCATGAGGGCCTTCCAGAAGGTGCTGTACTCGTGGCGGAACTTGGGCGACATGTACACGTACAGACCGTGGTCGATGAGCACGAGCTGCGAGCGGCCGTTGGGCATGCGCCGGATGAAGATGTTGCCGGGGTGCGGGTCGCAGTGCACCACGCCCCATTCGTAGATCTGGATCGAGAAGAGGTCGACCATGGTCTTCATGACGTCCTTTGTCGAGAGCCCGAGGCCGCCTCGTCCTCGCCGGCCGCGCCACTCTTGTCGCTCCGGCTTGAGCTTCTCCTGGTACGGCCGAGTGCGGAGCTCGCGACGGGCCCGAGCCATGTCAATGTCTGGTAGGGGAGCGCCGGCGCCGGGCGAGCCGTTGCCGTAGCCGCCGAGCCATCGTGATGTCATGGCCTTCTTGTCCCATAGCCGCACGCCTTCGATCCACTCGGTCACCAGGACTCGTCGCGTGGTGAACTCGGGGTAGACGGTGGGCACGTAGACGCGGTCCTTGAGGCTCCTCTCCGAGTTGACCAGTTTGCGCATCGTCTCCGAGTTCTTGGCTTCGTTGAGGAAATCCGTCTCGAGTTCGAGGCGCTCTGTGATGAAGGGGACGAGCGTGTACAAGGGCAGGTCGAACCATCTTGAGTAGATCCAGGTCACGGTTCTAATCGCAGTCAGTTGGCTGTCATTCTACCACATGGTGGGAGGCAACGCTTACTTGAAAGCCCACAGATCCCACGACGTCTGCTTGACAATCTCCCGCTTCTGGATCTTGATGGCCACCTCTCGTCCGTCCGGCAGCTTGGCCCAGTGAACCTGAGCAACACTTGCACTCGCGCGAGCCCTCCTCTCCATCAAGCCCATGCCCTCCTTCCCGGTGAAGCTAACGCCGAACACTTCCTCGACGCTCTTCCCGCCAAAGTCCTCGCGAATCACGGCGTCGACATCCTTCCAGTCGTTCTGCGGGGCATCGTCAAACATGCGGGCAAACATCTTCTGGAACTCGGGCGGCAGCACGGCGCTCTGCATGGCGATAGCCTGGCCGATCTTGAGGTACAACCCGCCGTTTGCGCGGAGCAAGTCGAACAGGCGCTCGGCGTTGCGCAGGTGCAAGTCCTGCACGGAGCCGCCCGTCAGCGGCGCGGGGCGGAAGTTGAGCTTGTAGTCGATGGCGACGAGCAGGCCGGTGCCGAAGGTGCGGAGGGACCGGGCGAGACCGCCGGCCGAGACCTGCTGGTCGATCAGGTACACGGTGCCGCCGACGGCCGAGAAGAGGAACAGCCGGCGCGCCCACTTGCGGCCGCGGCGGTACTCTCGGACGGCCTGGGGAGCGCCGAGCTCGGCGGGCGAGGGGGGTCGCATTGGCTGGTAGGGCCCGCCGGACCGCCATCGTTTATTGGGAGGGGAGACGGCGAGTCGTAGTCGAGGAGCTGGGCTGGCGAGAGCGGTGGCGGTTGTGGCTCTGAGGGCGCCCAGCACGCCGTGGCGCAACATTGTCGTTGGGTCAAGGGCGGTGTCGTATTCGTGGAGGGAATGGCATGGGGAGGACGTGGAATTGGCTCGCGTGAGGGTACGTAGAGGCGTCGAAAGAAAGAAAGACAAAGAGGTTCAAAGTGCGGGAGGAGGCAACAAGAAAGATGACGGTTTTGGTCTCGGACGTCATGCAAAAATGGCCGGTGGCTTAACGCCGGCTTCGTCCGGAAAATAGAAGGTGGGCACGCGACAAACCCCGCCCATCTCCGGCGCCAGAAGGACCGCTTCGGTTTCCTTGGCCTATCGCAGCGGCTTATTGTGTCGATTTGGTCCGCCGAGTCGGATTTAATTCTTGAGAAGAATTTCTTGAAGTGATGGGAGCGAAGAAAAAGGCCGAGGACCATGGTAAGACGGAGATAGCCAATTGATGTCTCCAAGCAGACCTTTAATACTCAGACATCAAGAAGATGGGAATTTCAATCCGAATCAATCCGAACAAACGCCCTCATGTTCATGCGCTCAGTCCATGGAAGGCGACTGGAAAGTCCGCGGACCTTTACGATGCAGCTCTAGGGTAGGCAACAATCGAATCCTCCACAGTCGACTCGCCATGGTTGAGCAAAACTCCAAGATCAAATAAACTACACGAGATGCATACTACGTATTTTGGCACTTGACAGCTTGGAGTGTTGCGACGAACATTAATCCGCCGCTTTGATTTGTCAATTGCCCATCCCTCAACTCCCCATCACCCTGCAGCGCAAACGGGCACCGCAAGAATATATGCAAAACTCCGTCTCACTTCGACACACTCACCTCAACTCTACACAAAAATGATAGAAACACCCCTGGAAATCCTTCAAGACCGACAGCTGTAGCTCGGACCCGACCTGGAGCTGGAACCGGTACCTGCATCGGAACCATCTGCACCAGAACATCTCAAACCCGAAGAACGGGAAGCCCAATCCACGGCGCGTTTTGGGCTGCATGAATGGACCGTATATCGCAGACGAGGACCTGGGCCCCGGCCTAGTCGTGGACTTGAAACGGCTGAGGGTCGACGGGACAGAACCCATCATGAATTCGGAGAGAAGCTAGGTTCGGGACGTGAAGCTGAACTCCCACCTATCTTATATGCATGAATTCGAATGCATCCCAAGGAAGTCGTGGTTCGCTAGGTAGGTCGCACCTATATGCAGTCGAGAGCCGCTTGGGATAGGCAGCTTGCCCAAGCGAGCTTCGCTTCGTGAGTTGCCAACTGGCATGATGCCAGGCGAACTGAGATGAAGCGCACTTGATACCGGTTCGACAGTGAATAAAACCTGGCCTGAGAATAGAATTTAATCTATCTGGAGACATTGTGAGGATGAAGAGCTCGCCCCGAATGTGGGGGACAACAAGGCCTGGAATACGACGAGGGGAAGAATGCACCAGAAACAATCGAGGACAAACAAGTGGAAAAGAGTTGCGGGCAGTCAACTCACCTCCCTACCGAGTACGACGTAGGTATTGTCCTCGCGTACGAGGCGAGGAGGTTACTTGCGACTTACGACGAGTGACAACATGGGCCAGAACAATGTCGTGACAGTCGCTGCATGGTTCGTGGCTTGTTCAGTGGGAACACACGCGCACGCAAGCAAGCTATGGCTGCGCCGCACGAACCGGTAGCTCTCCGAGGGGTGATTCGATGTGTCGAGAGTCAGGGGTCCAGGCGGTGGTGTTGGTGGAGTGGTCTTTTTGATTTTCAATTATTTCTCCTCGTCCTTTGCCGAGCATGAACAATCCGGACCTTCTTTGTTAGCAGAGGGAAAAGAAGTAAAAATACCTGTTTGACGATGTGTGTGTTGTTAGAAAACCTGAAACTGGCGATGAGCCTTGACGCTGATCATCTCTGACAACAAGCCCTTGGACACACAGCCACGTTTAAGAAGATCAAACGTGGCTCTCCCTCTTTTTTTTTTTCTTCCCTTCTTTTTCTTGGAATCTTCATGCAGATTTCAAGACACAGACGCAGACAAGACCCGGCGGCGGCTAAAATGGGAGGTGCTAGCGAAATGCGATTGCGAGTGGTGCGTGGCATTGGTGGAGGACTTGCAGGTGAGGAACATCGGGCCGTCACAGATTGATTCACCATCCCCTGTCGACTCTGATCCCTGCGAGACGAGGGGAAGGGGGCCCTCGCCCTCGTCTCGTCGTCGTCAAGTTTGAGCGACGGGTGCCCATGAATTTGAGGAGAAGCTGCATCATGAGGTGATATGCATACAACCCGGCCATCGTGGCGTCCGTTATCTGGACTGTTGTCGCTGAGGGGTTCATCCGGCTAAGCAAACCGTCTTCGACCGACCGACAGCTTGGACAAGCTTCCCTAACATCAGGCTTGTTTTGACCCTACTAGCGCTGTCGTCTATGCCCTCATCGTCGTGGTTGTTCAAGTCGAGACTCGTCCGTGTCGTGCTCCGTAGTCGTCGTCGTCTTCGTCGTCCTTGCCGTCATAGCCTTGTCCAAGTGGGATGCTAATTTCCGTCTACGGTACCTGGCATGTTCCTGGAAGCATGGCCTGGCTTGACCTGGCGGGCCTGCTCTCGAGGCTTGGCTTGAGCACCCGACCGTTTTTAGGTGAATCGAGACCCATTCAGCCACCAGACATGCTGAACCGCGCGTGTGATGCTTGATTGGCTAGTTGGTGCTGTTTCTGCGCGAGTCCTGAGACACGACCACCGAGTCAAAAGTCTCTGGACGGCCTATGGATTCAACCTGCTGTAGCTATGCGCGGGTGGCTGCATTCACCCGCCCGCGAGCAGTTGCGCAGCGTCAGTCGAGACGGCTCTGGTAACGGAAAAGGGCGTGTAAGATAAGCTTCCTGGCTAGCGATTCCCCAGAAATTGGACAGCGATAGCAATTATGAGCGCAGCTGGGCGCATTCGACAAAGGCCGTTAGGCGAAGACACCCATTTCGTATGACCCGGATGACGCCCAACGAGGCCGCGATTGGTGGCTCTCCCCAAGCGACGGGCGAGCCCACCGGATCGAACAGGGTGCGCGTTAAGTTGGGACCAGGGTCGGCATGGACTCGATGGACGGGCGTTGGGAGACGGTATCGAAGAGGCAAATTGGATGCAGACGTGGTGGACGCATTTTCGGATATTCGCGATGCTCGTTCGCTGAGCGAAAACTCTGTGCAAGTAGGTTCCCGGCGAGAGCCCGTATCTGTTGCGCGGCATGTGTTGGTGCATGGCGGGAGGATGAAATTGAGGAGTACGTACCTGTGTGACAGCATGACAGATTCAGGTTTGTCCATTCCGGAGGGACATGTTCCTGATTTCAGTGGAGATGGGATGCTCATGTGAGTGAGAGTGCCTGGGCGCAGTGCTTGGTGCAGTGCTTTGAGTGTGCCCTGTATCGCGTGTATCGTGTATCGCAAGCGTTCCAGTCGCACCTTCCCCACTGTTTTCCTGTTGCCCCAACTGCCTGCCCTTCAAAAGCTCTCAAACCTGTCCCCGTCAAAATGGGAGCTAAGCCACCAGAGGGCAAGCACCAACCTGATCCTTCGCAGTTGCCATTCCAGGAATCTTTCGGGGCTTCCCCCAAACCCACATCCCTGCACATCCCCTCAGGTACCTTGTACCTTACGTCCCGCACTCGCATCCACACCTCAGTCCCCCCCCCAATTCACACACCCTCCCGTCCTCACTCCCTCTGTACTGTGCTTCGGACTCCTCCTCCTTGGATCGGATAGTACCTTACCTTACTTGCTCATTCTTCGTTTCCAGAGAGCAGAGTTGATGCAACTCTTTCTCGCTCCATCCCGACCCCTGGAGTCACGAACCCAGGACTGCGACGACTTTCGAAGACGACATTGACGACTCTCTCGACGACAACTGCGCGCTGGCCTCGTCGCCGATACGAATACCCTCCTACCACTTGCGAAATCCAGCCTGCTCCTGCGTCTACGACTTGCCCGCGTCATCGTCCAACCCAGTTGCTGAACTCCCCGAAGCCGAGGGACGAGGATAACTCATCCCTTAATTGATTGTTATTGCTCGCTGTTTACTACGCTCTTTTCGCTTCGCCATTCATGTCACCAAGAACTGCAGCCTTCGATATCGACGACAAACCATCTTCAGTGACCCATGAGGAACAGGACTGCTGAACCGAACCCATTGCTGCGACCGCGACTCTCCGCCCCCGCGTCTTGACGACGCCGGCGCCTGCCTCCCCTTATTTGTGCTGTCCTTCGCAAACAACCATCGCCTAGCGCACCGCAGCCATGTTGCGGCCTGCGACTCCTCTGGCGATCCTGCTTGGGGCAGCCTTCGCCCTGCTGCTCCTGTCTGTCCTCTCAACTCCCATCATCGAGGCTATCCCTCTCGGCGAATTCAAGGGCGTCACCTATGGCGTCTTTGGTTACTGCGAGTCTGGCGAGGGCTGCACTAACATTGGAATTGGATATGATGCTGGTTCGTTCTCGTCACAGTCTTTGTTAACCCCGTGTCAAGGTTGCTGACAATTGTCCAGGTCTCCCATTTGAAGATGACGAGAGTACCTTTGATCTCCCATCTGGAGTTAGAAACACCCTCTCAGCCATCCTCGTGGTGCATCCCGTCGCGGCGCTGGTAACGCTGGTATTGTTTATCATGGCCGTCATTACTCACCTGCATGCCCCGTCCCACTCCTCGCGCTTTTTGCTCATCATCTTCATCTTCCTCTTCATCGACTTCTTGATTTGCTTGCTAGCTTTCCTGATCGATGTGCTCCTGTTTGTTCCGCATCTTGCATGGGGCTCTTACCTTGTCCTTGCGGCTACTATCCTCGTCGCCCTCAGCGGCCTCATCACCTGTGCCATGCGCCGCACGCTGATCGGCAGGAAAGATCGCCAGAAGAGAATCGCCGAAAACGCAGAGATGAGCGGAGAAAACTATTACAACCGGACCGTTGCCCAGGTCAAGGAGGCCGAAGAACCGAGACAACCAACGATTCCACTTCCGCCCGTGAGTGGCGCCAACGGAGTAAACAACGGAAGCCAACCCACCTTCACCTCTTACGAACAGAACGTCAAGAGCGACCAAATCAGTGACGAGAATATTCCACTGACCCGACGTACCACCTCGAACCGATCGCCAGTTCCGCCAGTTGAGCAGCCTAGTGTTGGGGAAGCCTTCAACAACGGCCCGCGGCGTCAAGGATCCCGAGATCAGTATGGAAACCCAATCAACGATGGTATGGACGGTTACGGTATGCGGAGAGGGCCTTCGACCGAGCGAATGAGAGGGAGAGATATGGGCCCAGGAGGCTATCGAGGTGGACGAGGTGGTGGTTATGGACGAGGTGGTTTCGACAACTACGGTCCTCCGATGCGAGGACGAGGAGGTTATGGCCCTCCGGGCCGAGGTGGCTATGGGCCTCGTGGAGGCCGAGGGGGATACGGACCTCCTCCAAGAGGGAGTTATGGTCCTGGGCCCGGTCCCATGCAAACAGGTCGAAGCCCTCCTCCAGGATATCCAGGACCGTACGACCGGCGACCATCGCCTGCCGAAGCATATGTTCCCTACGATAACCAGCCCTCACAACCCCCCAACACATATACGTCCTACCACCCCGAATCGACGGTGTCGACTCTGCCACGGGCCGAATCCCCTCCACCTCTACCGGGGACTCAACCTGCTACGGTAGGTGGAATGCCCATCGAGATGGACGCAGCTCCACCCGACCGCAGAGAAGAACAAGGGCAGAGCAACTACATCCGTGAAAGCGACTCGGATGTTGCTGGTATGATTGGCCTCCAGCAAGGCCGGTTGGGCCCTGATCGTCATGACACATACATGACACAGAGCAGCAAATATAGCACGGACGAGTATGATGCCCGAACCTGAGCTCCCTTCCGCGGAACTTATAGCTGACGTCAACAGGACATACGTACCACCCCGAGCGGCGTGGAATCAGGATGGGAGGAACTCACCCCGAGCTCCCTCTCCACTAGCCTTGAGCCGCCCAACCGAGCTGCCTGTGAGCGTAACCCCTCCAGGGCCACCGGGCAGCAGCAGCAGCAACAACAACAATATTAACAACAACAACACCAATAATGGCGGCGCTTACTACGAGGATGTCGATCCTAGGTTCGCATCAGACACACCCCCCAACAGCGGCAACCTTCAGCCGCCACCGATCGAACCCATCTACGAGGATGTCCATGCCAACAACCCGGGCGCTCGCAGCCCGGCGGAATCGGAGCGTTCTAACTTCACCTCCATTTCCCAACGCGGCGTGAACCCTCGGTGGAACCCGAACCCCCCTCCGGTACCTTACCAACAAGGCCCTCCAGCTCGAAGGCCAATCAACCAGCAGCAGCAGCGGCAGGACATGATCCTGGACAACCCCGACTTCCAGTTGCCCGGCTCTCGCTCCAAGACGGGGCCTGGGCTGGTTCCTGGCAGCGCGTATCCCACTGGCCGCATGTAGGGCTGGGGCCAGTGAATACCTACGCAACGACCTTGTACATATTACAGTAATTCCCTGTTCTCATCGCAATGGACGTTTCCGACACGTCTGACTCCCTCCACGAGTTATTACCCTGCCATCGACCATGGCATACTTTCTCCATGTTTATTTGTTTACCCCCATCTTTACCTTCGACACGATCCTTCATTACCGTTACAACTGAAAAAGCGCCACCTTCTGGATTTGGTGGCTGGATGCACTTCGTTTGGGTCACGTGGTGCAAGGCTTGCACACAGAACTTTGGACTTATGTTTATGGAGTTTCCGCGTTATCTGAGCATATAAACTTGCACGCTTTTTTTTCTGGCTTTCTTATAGTCACCTGGCCTCTTCGATACATTTGCCAGCGAAGGAGATACCATGCCGTCACGGTAACTGGGCCTGATGATTCACCAACCGGGCGTTGCTTAGGGGACGGACTGTTGTTGAGGGATGGATGGGCGCGATGAACTCATGGCGCACTAGAATTAGGCTGGCTCCTGAAAGGCGGAGGCGAGAGTTGCTGCGATGTATATACCTACTTATTCTACGGGAAGACGGTGGGCCAGACGAGGGATGGAGCTCGGCTAGGTGTTTGGTTCTAGGATAGGGTTGGACACGATAGGATAGTGATGATTGGAGAAGGGGAAGAATATCATCTCAAAACCATCAAGTTCTCCCATTCTGTAAATTCAAATGATACCTTTGGTGGCTTTGAATAAGGCCCAAGTTTAAGACCAAAGCCTCATGTGACATGGCACGGGCAGGGGCAGCATTGATGATTGAGAAACCAAATGAATAGAATTGCGCATATTAAACGCAAATACAAGGTTACTCGCCATCTTTGCCCGAGGCTCTAGTTTACCTCGAGCGTGTTGTGACCAAGCGGGAGTGGTGGGATGAATAGCCGCATTGATTGAACGATATACCGAGAGTGACTAGGGACGCCGAGAAGTAGCCAATGAAGCAGATGAATGCTCGAGACGGGGACTAAACAATTGACGGCGTTTGTCGTTCAACCAGGTCGTGTTCTGAATGGCCTCAACCTGGCGAGTCCAATCAGAGAGCCAGTTGGGGCAAAGGTCGTGTTATTGTCTCCCAGCTGACGGCTGGGTGATTCACAAACACTTGCTCATTTCCCTCGCCGATTTCTCTTTTAGCACCAACCCAACCTCGTTTCCAAACTTTTGCTCTTCATTGATGCAGCAACACCAAGTCCTCGCGGGTTGGCATCACTCCTTCCATCTGAGGTGAAGCCATCGTCAGCTCATCTCGACCGTCCGAGCACCACAACTACAACTACATCTATCACCCTTTGCGCACGACTTTACTTCTCTAATCTTTCGATACCGGCATCGGCCGCAAACGTGGAGCGGAAGTCACTCGAGAAGCCGTCACCGACAAGTCAGTCCTCGAGCCGACGCGGATTCTCCCTCGCATTTGACTTCGCCCGTCGGCCACGATCTGATCCCGCCTTTCTGATATATCCACCGCAAACCAAGTATTTTACTTTGTATTGCCGTGGAGACCGAGCTGAGTCTTTGCGGAACATCACGAGTAAGTTTACGCTGCTCATTGATCCTTCACTGTCATCTGCTGGTCGTCGTTGACACCTGCCTCGACTCGGCCGGCGAACCTTCCACCTCTCAACATCGTGGTAATTTCCAAGGAGAACCTTGAGAAGTCGCGCCTGCCCCTCATATCAAATAGCTCCTTCCTTCGCATCTCGCTCTCAGTTTCTTCTCTCCTTCCTCATTCACAACCACCCGCACCTGCATCCCCAACGCTCCTACACTCTCACCTCCCTCCACAAGCATCGCGCTTCTCTCTTTCACAACTCACTCTTATCTCCTTCGCCAACATTTGGGAGAAGCTCCCTTCCCCCATTCACGACGACAGCGGATTGAACCGTCATCCGCCCCTTTCCAAAGCCTCGCTCGTTCCGCTCTCTCTTTTCCACCCCGTCTTCACCCCAAATCACTCCTTATCCCCCGGCAGCGACGACGGCAGTGATACACGCCGAGCTGTTTGGATCTTTTTTCGCACCTTATCCATCTAACCAGATCCTTCCCTAGATCTTTGGCGATATCTCGTCGGCTCTTTACACTTAGCCCGGCAAGCCCGATGGAGCCAACCCGAACCGAAGGTCCGAACATGACTCCCAAGTCCTCGAGCAACGTCACTCCGGCATCTGACGCGGAGGTTCCCGATGCTTACCATTCTTCTCAAGTCACATACACTACCGCTGGGACTCGTTACAACCCCAGCTCCTCTCAACCTCTGCAGCCGCCAGCCCGCAGGGGTCGAATGAGGTGGAACCTGCAACCCGCGAGTTCGTCTCTGGAGCTCTTCCCGAGGAACTTCATCGAAAGCGTCCAATTGGGGTCGGGGCTGGGCCGTAATCAGACCGTTCAGGACTACGCCCCTCTTCAGCAAAACAACGACCGTGCCATGAGCCCTGCGGATGAAGCCGATCAAGCCAACACTACCCCGCCAGTTGGGACCCCCGTCGCGTCTACCAGCACCATGCCCTCGAACAATGTTCCGGACTCGGGCCCCTCCTTGGTGACCCAAGAAGAGGACCAATCTACCGAGGTGGAGGACAATCACCAGCCTGCTGCTGTCCCAGATTTCAACCGATCTATTGCGGTGCGCAGCTTCATCCCGCCCGCGGCGGTCCCCGACTTCAACCGGCCCATGGAAGTGCCAGACATTAAGCAGCCCGTTGAGGAAGCTGCAAGTTACCCGGGCAGCGATGAATCTGACACTGACACTGACACCGACACCGACGATGACACTGACGTGGGTGTGCTGGCGAACATGCCTATCAAAAGCCTCCAAAGTCTGGCATCCTATGACAACCCGAACCAGAGGAAGGCGCAGAGGGTCCTCGCTTGCAGACCAGCCCCTTTGCACAGGTCTGAGACTACAAATCTGACAAAGGCCCCCTCTTCGCCCTCGCTTGGAGCCTCTCGGTGGGCAGAAAGGCGACGACGACGTTCTTTGTCGCCCGCTTCGCCAGCTGGCAAGGGTGTCACTCATCGCGGTATTCTGGAAGAGAGTGCCCGTCTTTTCGAAAGCTGCCGGACGCCAAATCCAATCTTCCCGAATACGCACCGCAACGAGATGCTTGGACAAGGAGGTTCTGGTCTCCGGTCAGCAGCGATTTCTTTCGAGTCAAGAACTTCTCAATCCTCGAATGCTGGGCCCTCTCGAGCCTGGAATGCTGGACTTCCCCAGCTCTCGAATGGTAGACCTTCCCAGTCCCCGAGTTTGAGCATTGGGCTTTCTCAATTCCCGAGTGCTGGACATCCTCAATCCTCGAAGACTGGACCTTCTCAACCCTTGAATGATGGACTCTCTCAGTACTTGAAGGCCGGGCCCCCCCAACCCCTGAAGGCTGGACCTCCTGGGCAGCGCCAACACCGACAGCCAGTCATTTCTTCCGCGTCAAGGGACCGTGGGCTCCCCAGCGAGGCCTTGAGAGCCGGCAGCAAGCCCACGTTCGACGGCTTCCTGGCCTTCTTGCAAGTCCCAGGACGCAGCGCGGGATCAGTGTCTGTGGAGGAAGTCGGGCCATCTAAAAGCTCTCAGGCAATTGACCCCGTTTCGACCAATGTTGGAGACGATGTGTTCACGACAGGACTTCCGCGAAATGCCGAAAAGCAGACACTTTGTTCTCCACTGAATACTGAAAACCAAACTCATTATTCTCCCTGGAACGATCATGCCCCATACAGACGGCCATTCCAGTGCAGCAAACCCCAATACCCTTTGCGCGCTACAGACGACGAGATTCGAGAGCGACAGGAGAGGATAAACAACCTTTGGTATGCTGGCACCGAGATCCTCTATGAGCCTGCGGACAAGACGGGATGGCGGACGAGCAAGTACGGAGCAGTCGGCGACGGCAGACCCGTGAAGGGAAAAGGCCAGAAAAAGCCGACTGCGGATGGGCAAAGCAGCACGCATTGCGCAAATGGGACCATGGCGAAGCAGGCATGGAACGCGATGACGATGGAAGAGGAAGTTGATGACATCAAGGCGGCCTCTCTCAGAGCCTAGAACGCAGAGATTGCAGGCACTGTGGCAGAGGAGGCGCTTGGCAAAGGGTGGTTTGGAAAGAAGTGAGATGGTGGAATTGTGTCGTGGTCTTGCATTTATTTGATGCTTGGGAGGAGAGGTTGGATGCGTGTTAAGTTCGGAGGTAGTAGTTGCAACTGCAGGTCAGGAATCATGGCTACTAAGGGTTCTGGGGGTTTACGGATAGGGGTGTAGTTCGTAGTTCGATTGTTTAACGGTCGATGGCAGGTGACGGGTAGGGTATGGAGACTACCTATAGGTTGGGCAGATGGAACGATAGTAACATGAAGTTTTTGGCAACAAATGATGTCGCGTGAAGGGTTAAGAGTAAGATGAGCAAGGGGTCACGCGACCAGGTTGCATTGAGGTTGGACGGGACATGAAGTCAATGGCATCAAGGACGAAGAGATTGGGGACCAGAGTCATGTGGGTCGAGGTCATGACGTCTTTCAGTTGATGGTCAAGCCTTGAACCCCTTTCATCGCGTGTCAGCCTTAAGGGGATGGATGACCTGGGCCGCCTGGACGTCAGTGGAACGACCGGCTCGAATCCAAACGAGGAAGCTGATGAGCGAGATGAATAATAACTTTACACGACGGGAGTCCAGGCTCAGAGCCGGATTCCGATTGTGTGGGGAAGGGGAAGGAGAGATGCTTGGCTGTCAGTCTGTCACTCTTTCCCCGTTGCGATCCACTTCTTTTTTTCCCTCCTTCGTGTTCTTTTAATTGTTCTGCTGAGGTCTCCAAGGGGCGCATGTGCCGTTTTGTCATTCCTTTTCTCCCGTCCTGGTTTAAGTCTTAATCCTGTTTTTTTCTTACCACGTCTCTCCTTTTCTTCATTCCCCCCATCGTCCCTTCTGCCAACAACTTTTCGCATTTTTTTTCTTGGTCTGCTGGGTCCCTCTCTTTTCTGCCAGCCTGCAAGCGAAGAGATTGTTCCGGGATCGAGGCAAAGCGGAGCAGCTGCCACCAGAGAAGCGAATCGAACGACCAACTTTTTTCCCTCCCTCCACCGCCGGAGCGAGAGCCCACGAGCGCAACCGCCAACTCCAAACAAAAACTCGAAACAAAGACACGAACGGCCGAACGAGAGCGCCATTGATCCCCGAGCACGCCGACCTTCGTCTCCGCGATCCCTCTAGAAACCGCCCATCATGGTCTACGTGCGCCAACGCGAGCTCCCCTCGCTCAAGGACTACAAGTATTCGGGCGTCGACCGCTCGCTGCTGTCCAAATACGTGCTCAAGCCCTTCTACACCAATGTCGTCATCAAGTGCTTCCCTCTGAGCATGGCGCCCAACCTCATCACCTTGACGGGCTTTCTCTTCGTCGTCGCAAACTTCCTCACCCTGTTGTGGTACAACCCGACGCTCGACCAGGACTGCCCGCCGTGGGTCTACTACTCGTGGGCTATGGGGCTGTTCCTGTACCAGACCTTTGATGCCGTTGACGGCACGCAGGCGTGAGTTGCTTCCTCCCTTGGCATTAGGCTGCCCGAGAGACGAGACGAGACTGACGTGCCTTGGGCGCAAACAGGCGACGAACGAAGCAGTCTGGTCCCCTCGGCGAACTCTTCGACCACGGCGTCGACGCTCTCAACACCTCGCTCGAAGTCCTGATCTTTGCCGCCTCGCAGAACATGGGCCAGAGCTGGTGGACCGTTGCCACGCTGTTCGCATGTAAGTCGACAACAAACAGCGATGTGCCCCGTTTCACGCGCCGACGCTGACTTGTTCCGAAACAGCCCTCTGCACCTTCTACGTCCAGACCTGGGAGACGTACCACACCAAGACGCTGACTCTCGGCGTTGTTAACGGACCCGTCGAGGGCGTCATTGCCATCATTTGCGTCTTCCTCCTCACCGGCTACATGGGCGGTGCCCACTTCTGGCAGCAGAGCATGCTGCGCTTCATGGGTGTTCCCTCGACCTGGAGCATCCCCGACGTCATCTACAACTTCTCCTTCACCGAGTGGTACATGATCCAGGGCGGAATCGTTCTCGTCTTCAACACGGTCGAGTCGTCGGCCAACGTCATCCGCGCCCGTCGCTCCCGCGGCGACCGCTCCCGAGGCGCCCTGCTCGGCCTGGCTCCCTTCTTCTCCATCTGGGCCATGATCGTCGCCTACCTGTACCTGCAGCCCAAGATCCGCGAGTGCCATCTCGTGCCCTTTGCCCTGTTCGCCGGCATCATCAACGCCTACAGCGTCGGCCAGATCATCACCGCCCACCTCGTCCACCTGCGCTTCCCCTACTGGAACGTCTTGGGTCTGCTGCTCTTCTTTGGCGTCGCCGACTCCATGGGCCCCGTCTTCCAAAAGTACATGGGCTTCGGCTGGCCCAGCGCCCTCGGCAACGACGTCTACCAGGTCGCCTACATGTTCCTCATGGCTGGCGTCGCCCTGGGCGTCTACGGCAGCTTCGTTGTCGACGTCATCGTCACCATCTGCGACTATCTCGACATTTGGTGTCTGACCATCAAGCACCATTACGTCCAGAGCTCCTCCGGGAAGACCGACTAAAGTACATACACGCAACATCTTGCATTGCCTTGACTTTGTTGTCAATGCTTGCTTGTATAGAGAGCCATCCGCCGCGATGGCAATAATGGGGGCTTGGGCCCTGACGGCACAATTATGCGCATGAGAATGCGAGCGTGCCAGATTAAACGAGTCTAGATCTTGTCAAATCTTGGGTTTGTTTGGTTGTCTGAGCGAAGAACAGGGGGAAAAAAGAGTCACAAGAGGTCACCCAATTAATACACTATAGAAAGGGTAGGGTAGGGACGGGATCGCTTGCTTGCTTGCTTTCGATTTCTAGCACGTCTGACGGGGAGATGAAGGGGAAACGGGAACGAGAAAGAAGTGAGAAATGATGGGAAAATTCGCTGCATATATGGAGGAGTTGTGGGCGTAAATCGGTCGTTATCAAGAGACACACATTCGAGGTTCAGGTTCAGGTCAGGTCATCTAGATGAGTTTGGCGGGGTCTAACTCTTGGAAGCATATTTTGGGAGTTTTTGTTTGTTGTTGTTGTTTGATCCCAAGAACTGTCTGAGGGAGACGTATGTGTATATTAGCTAATCGTTTGTTTGGAAAATGACATGACACCTGTCAATGGCAATTGGGACTTGGATAGCATTAGCATGATGGAATGGGCAATGTGCGGGATAATGACACTCGTTTTTCGATGGACCACGTGGTTCTATTGTTATGCATTATGCGTTATGCGTCAACTTGTTGCTTTCGTTGTTGACGGTGTTGAACACGAATAGTTGTGATGGCCATCCCTGGTGTTTTAAGTCTTGGATAGATTGGTCTCACCACGTTGCCATTGGGTGAAAATGAGTGCAACCATAGTAGAGGAGAGTGTCTTTTCTCACTTCAAGTAGAATCCTATTCTGTAAAGCGATCCTAACTACTTTCTCAAAAGTTGGATTTAATAACCAGTTACAAATTTGTATTTCCAGGGTGATAACAAAAAATCCAGTCAAAACTCCATCCAATATCCATCCCTTGTCGAGGCGAGGGCATGGCAACCGAGGAGCCAAGCTTCCCCGGGCTTGCCTTGTGCGACCACCTGGCTCCCGAGGGACTATTCCTTTCACATAGTTCCCTCACTGTGTGCCGAAGCTGGAGCCGGTGACGCGCGATGGCTGCTGCCTCGATGACGGGACGGCCTTAGTATGTACCACCGGCCGACGGCAGTGGGAGCGGTGAGCCCTTCATGCATGAATGTATGCAACCAGCCATGCTGTCCCGATATCCAGCTTGGATGCGGGGTTCCGGTTCCCGTCTCGACTCCCCTCGACCAAGGCGGTCTGTTTCCGATAGATACCTGTTCTGTCCGAGATGGGTCGGGGCCGATTCTCGAGCCCAGATGGCAGATTCCTTTTGATTGCTCCCATGTGCAACTAAACCAAAAAGCATAGAACAACAACGCCGCTCCTTAGCCCCACGGGCGGGGTATCCCATCCAATCCTCTTCGCCGTGATAACATCAGTCATAATATCCCCGTGTGCGCCTTGTGTAGTTTTCTCCTCTCCATCACCAACCGACTTCTCCCTTACAGGAGGTCATCGGTACCACTCGCGACGCTTTGCTCAATGGCCATGACGATGGAGCGCTCCGAGAAGACGGGGCCTTGGCCGTCACAACGGGCACAGTGCTTGAGCCGGTCGCTCACATCACCCACATCGACGAGTCCCTTTTTGAAGAGATCGTGGTTGATGATGAAGTCCCAGGTGGCGCCGGCTGCAAGGAGACGCTCACCATCGTCGGCGGTGACAATGCGATGGGATGGACTCTTGTTCGTGTGGTTCTGGAGGACGTTGGAGTAGAACTCAGTCGAGTTGAAGCGCATGAAGCCGCCGGCTTGGTCCGAGGACATGGAGTTCTTGTGCATACCACCGACCTGGGAGGTGGCTCGCAGAATCTCGTTCTCGGTAGACATCTTTTGGAGGTCCCGCTTAAGGCGCTCGTTCTCGACCGAAGCCTCTTGCTGAGCTGCCTCCAAGTCGGCAAGCTTGCTTTCGAGGTCTTTGACGTGTTTCTCCTTTCTCTCACGGAAGGCTCGCTGACTGTCAAGCATGTTAGTAACATACTACAGGTAGGATACGTTGGTAGACTAAGACGTCAAGACCTGGCCGGCAACATCATCCGGAACACATGTTTCCATGGAAAGAGTGTAGGCCGACAAGGTCCGACGAGTCCGAGAAGCGGGAGAGAACGTACGCGGCACGGTTCTGGGCCTTTCGTCGAGACTGAGCAGGGTTGACATTGTCGTCCTCCTCACTGGTTCCACGAGGGACAGCGCCATCCTCGGAGTTGCCATCGGAGCCCATCATGGGCTGCATCGGGTTCGGAATGTTGCCATTGCCCTGCTGCTGTTGCTGCTGGACGGCGAAGACGTTCTGGCCTGGAGGAGTGGGAGGACCGGGAAAGCCGTTGGTGGGCTGAGTGTGGTTGGTGTTGAAGCCTTGGCCGTAGTCGAAGGCGGAGAACTGGTCGTTGGATCGCTGCAGGCCGTCGAAATTCTCCTAAAAGAAAGCCGTCAGTACACACGGGGGAACAGTCCATTGTTATAAAGCACGACGGACGTAGGTGCGGACTTTGGGGGGGCAGCAGGCGTCTGATGGTTGATAGAGTAATGCTCAGGTAAGGAGCGCTAAGGCAGGGCTGCACGCTGGGAGTGGGGGAAATCTGGGAATTTTGACATCAACGTACCGGCGGGGAAGTGTTGTAATCGTCCGACGCGGCGGAGTGGGAGTGAGAGGGCGTCAGAGGAGGGATTGGCATGAACTGGTAGGGCTGAGAGCCCGGGAAGTTGTATTGGCCGGTGAAGTCCATGGTGAAGGGCGGAAACGGTGAGGAGGAGCGGGCAGCACGAGCGAGAGGTGAGTGAGGCAGGTGGAGGGCGAAGCTGGGCCTTTATGAACGGGCCGAGGAGGCGGAGAGCTAGAGAGCTAGGAGGGTAGTGACTGTAAGGTGGTTGATCCGCAGTGCACTCCCGGGAATAAGAGCTAGGGGATGAAGCCGCTGAGCGAAGGGTCGCGATGGGGGCGCTTGATTGATAGGCAGGATGGAAGCGACGAAGGTTGGGCGACGGTTGATGAGGTGTGGATATTAGGAAGAAGGTCTCCCGGCGAAGACGGCGAGACGAGAAGATGGAAGGAAGGTGCAGTGGACGGAAAGGAGAAGAAGGAAGGGTGGAAGGTGCGTGCGAGTGAGAGCGACTCGGAGCGGGAGGGAGAGTGAGTGGGTAGGCAGGAGCGACGACGGGGGACTCGAGGGAGGGAGGGTGAGGCAAGGGAAGAGGAAGGAGCTGAGAAACTAGGAAGCCAGGGCACATGCAGGGAGGGGAGGTGGAACTTTGGGGTCGCACTTGCCAAGCCGAAGTCTCAGGTTCTTGTATGTGAGAGCAACCTGGGAAAAGGCGGCAGCGTGTGAGCGTGTGTGTTCTGGTCTCGGAGCCAGCGGCAGGAGGAGGCAAAGTGAGGCAGGAGCCAAGCCGAGAGAGATGGGAAGGGGATGGGAAGGAAGTGCCGGTGCTAGCTGCCAAATTGCTGGCCGTGAGACTGATGAGAGCAAGAGCCTGACAGGCGGCGACGGCGGGGACCCGGGGGGAAGGGAAGGCGCGTGCGTTCCACGTTCTTGCCCGCCCGCGTGCTATGGCCTCCGTTCGGTCGGTATGAGGAAAAGCAGGTGGCGATGGAGTGTAGGCTGCTCGATGGCGTTTTTTTTGCGAGGCCGTTTTATTTCCCAGGTAGGAAGTAGGTTCTGATCGGGATCAGATTTCGATATTGGAGAACGGGAGGCGAAAAACGAACGAGTGTCCACGTTGTTAATTCTCCGTTTCGAGTCCACGGCGAGACAAAACGACGGACATGTGAGACAACGGCTCGAGGACTAACAAGGTAGAACACGACAAGTTTCAAAACGAGAGACGCTCCTATCAACTTCAAGAAGAGGGGAAACCGCAGATACTTAATGGCGACGTCGGCCAGAGCCACGACAAGACTCGTCGAAAATACGTCTTGGATGCAACAATTCCTCTTGTCCTCGAGGCACTAATCAGACTGTGACCTGTAAAGGAATGGTGTCGAAAACGGGGTCTCTGCTCCTCTCCAGCAGTTTTGGCGAAAGAATGCCCACTCGAATCACCAATGGAAGCAAAAACAATGTCTTCATCAGCAAGGGGAACAAAAGGGAAAAGGAAGACATTCTCACACGCCCCCCCCTCCATCTTGCCCGTGGCCCATGGGGTTGGGAAAACGAAGAGGCATATCCATTTTACCCTTCAACATCCTAGTGATCGACTACTCCCCTACGATACTAGGCCCCAAGCCACAAAGCCACGTCCATGCCAAGACCTGGGACGAAGTGTGCAAAAAGCCAGGCCAGACCGAACAAAACGAAAAGAAAAGGACGGGAGGTGCAGGATGCACGCAGACGTAGCCGAAGCACCGCATCCGCAATCCGCATCCATCCCGAGCTCGACTCAGCCATCAGTTCCATCTGTACGGATGCAAACCTCCCGTATCCATGTCTCCCTCCCCCTGGAAGAAGCAAGGGGAGGCTCCTTGACCGAGATTCCAGCTCGTACTTCCCGACTCAGCCGTCCATCGCCCAGGGCGTCTCAGGGAGTCAAGAGACCCCAAGACTGGAGACTGGGGACCCTTTTGTTACGTGCCGCCTTTTTCTTGACTCGAATTTTGCTGGGCTTGACAAGCACCCCCCCAGCCCGTCTCGTCAAGCATATCCTAATGGAGAACAGAGCCATGGCCTTTGAGCCGGCAGCCCTACCTACTGGGAACGGACCAGTAGGTGGTTCTCCCTAGGGTACGAGCCGTCATGTATTTCTCCCCTACTTCTTCTTCGTCCCTCATCTCCAAATCCCTTCGGCTTTCCCCTCCTTTTCCCGGCAATGGAGCTCGAGTGGGGGACGGCACAGTGGCACCTCGACGGACCCTCCTTTCGGTTTTCTCTGGGGTGGGCGGCGTGATGACTGATGAGCTGGCTACCAGGGGAACTTCCCCCATCATGCATTTGACTCCTCAAGAAAGAAGAAGGGCAACGGCCTCGAGTGGGGGATATCATTTCGGCTGGGTTGAAACAAGCAAGCCCGCTTGGCAAATGGCATGTCTTGAAACTCCAAAGAAAAGGAACAATGCGGAAACGAACGAAAGAGCTCATATGGATCATGACCTCACTTTCCCATGGTGCTCCCGAGCCGCTGCCGCTGCCGCTGCCATGTGGACAATGGAATGTCGTCCAGGATCAAGCTGAATGCACAGTTGCGGCTACCACACCCTCCCGGCCACTTGGACACTACCTATCCGTAACATGTCAAGAAATGAAGCCACGATTGGGGATCAAGTGTTTGCTTTTTGCGCCGCCGCCAACGAGACCTTCTGTCATCGACACGCGGATATTGGACGGGTCAAGGGGCCATCAATCTCGAGACTGCCGAGTGACCAGACTTTGGGGACGGGGGCTGCTTCGTGAAATTTGAACAAGAGACTAACAAACGATGCTACTCGAGCGGAAGAAGAAAAAGCCGCTGACAACACGGCACATTTGGGGGCAGAAAATTGAGGACGTGTTGACTGATGATGAGGCTGCATCAGCCTAGGAAGCCCACTTCGGCGAAGGAGCAGAAGCAGCCATAGAGATGACGAGCAGATGATCAGCCTTTTCGGCCCTTTCTTCGTCCCGCACCGGGGAAGGATGCCTAGCAAGCTGCTAGCACCGACTAGACATGTCACTCAACCCGCGTGAAAGGGTGTGACGACCGGGATATGGGGAGCACAAGGGGGGACTCGGTGCCGTTCGAGCCTCTCGGGCAGGGGAGCGGATGGAAACCTTAAAAAGTCGAGGGCTAATGAAGACATATCGTTAGTATTGCAAGGTTAGTTATGAAATGGAGTGAGAGAGGGAGGGACTGACACTGAAGGACCAGGGACTTGATGGTGGACTGAGAGACTCACAGAGTGTGAGCGAGTGTGTGGATGATTGGCACCGGTTAACTCGTCACAATTCCAAATCTTTTCCGTGATCGTTCCATTTTCAGATCCATGCTAGATTGAAAGCAGAATGACGCATTAGGGAGATGGGGGCCATGCATACCGCACAAAACGGCTGCCTTACCCATGGCCAAGGAAGAAACGAAGAGGCTCGTCACCATGGCATGACAACTGCAGCGGAAGAGGCTTCCAGCAGCGTGGTAAAGGGATCTCGGGAAGACAAGGAAAGCAGCTGGACGAACTTGAACGGGTTTGTTGGAAAGACTTGGGCGGATGAGTTTGACTTACCGGGAACATGGCTCCATGGAAGAAGAAGGTGTATCCTTGCTGAACAAAAGGGAAAAAAAGGAAAACAGGGACAAAGCCGCTGTTTCATAACCAGAGGACATCCGTCCCTATTCGTATGGATGGCTGGATACGGACGTGATGAGAGGCGGGCGAGGCGGGTTTTAGCTGCTTGGACGGGTGCAAAAGTAGTGGATGATCAGTGAAATCTCCCATGCAAGGACAATCATTTGCCAGTTGGAAACTGGGAAATCCCATCTAAGCTTTTTCCAACGGCCGCCCCGCCCCTGGTCCTTGGGATGGATGGGTGTCCGATGGATATCTTCCAGTGTTTTCAATCCTCATCGAGACCTATGCATTAAGGGTCTTTGCGGGCTCGTACCGGGTGCTCCATCCTCCGAGAGTACTCCGTACGGATAGAGATACCTGTTGATGGTTCCTTCCATTCCCGTTTTTTTTTTATGTTTTATGCTCGAGCTGTGGTTGCACTTGCCGCTCCTTGTTGGTTCCTTCCAACTTCCTTCTCTCCTTCCGCTCGTTGTTATACCAACTTAACTTGAAGAGAAGGTACGACCCCAAACCACCCACGTGCCCAGCTGTCCCGTCCACATTTGCCCCTTCACATTCTCCCCCCAAAAATTAGACCGCCGTCCTGTTGATCACACGCCTATCACGCTCATCACCCGCCTGTCACCCCAGCTTTGCTCCAGCTTCTTCATCGCAAAAAGGCGGTCCCAGATTGCCAGAGTCCAGGCCCCATGCCAAGCCCAACCGGAGCCATCAAGGCCCTTGTCCTTTTCGCCTAGGCAATCGCCATTCCAATGCCAACCACGCACCCAAATTTCCCCCAGTCACATCATCTCTCTTGCTGACGGGACAGATCCATTTATCCAGGACCCTTGCTCCATCACGGCAAGATGGGGAAGAACAACCGGCTTTCGTTTCTCGAGAAGGAGAAAAAAAAATTAAAAAATTCTACGGCCAAGCAACTGACCCGGCAAGCACACGCCACCGCCATTTGACTGACTTGTTGCTCTCCAACGGGTGGATTGTTGGGTCACTGGACCCTCGCGTCACATCCCGTAGGGCAGAACAACGTCCAACTCATGGACGAAGGATCTACCTGCCTACATACCTATCGTCTAGCAGCATGCAGGACCCTACCCGCCTAGGCCCCTGGCAGAGTCGAGTTTGGACTGCCATAACGGCATCTTCCGTCTTGGGCTTGTTTCGCAATCCATTTCCCTCCATCTCTGTCACTTTTCATCGCCATTTCTCGGTATCTGCGTTTAGCTTCCGGCTTCGCGAAGCCGTGGCAGCCGTGGCTGCATCCTTCGTGTGTGCCCGGCATTCCCGCGTCCCGACCGTTCGTTCCGCACGGCATTCCGCTTGGCCTGGGTTTCCCTGAGAGAGAGAAATTTCCACATACGGTGCAACGATGGCACTGATCTGATATTTTCTTTGTTCCCAGGTGTGTGGCACCGGTTCCAGCGCAATGGGTGGTGGTTGATAACTTCAGCGGGCGTTCTCCCCTCAACTCCCCCACACCTCACTTACACGGGTCGACGGCAACTCAACGCGTGAAAAACAACATAGCCAGGCTTCCGGACAAAGATAACCAGCCATGACGGTCTCATAGGAGCATTTCTTCTATGCCTCTGGTCGCTTTCGCACTTGGTCTTCCGCTCTAGACCGGATATCAATCTTTACAGGAGATCTTCCAGACAACTTCCCAAAGTGTCCTAAGGTCCTTATCCTCCTCCCTCTCCAAAACCGACTTCCACCCATCTCACACGCCCCCCATTTCCCCACCGCCCGCCATTGGGAAAGAGAAAAAAATATCAGAAAGTCTCCAGGGCTCCATGATCCATCCGCGCTTCTGCTCAGTCGGCCGCCTGCTCAGCCTCAGGGCCCCCAAACCTCAGGGTCCCTGTGGCCCTACCGCCCTACGAACACGAAAACTCCCTGCCTGGCTATGCCCAACGCAGCTTGGGCAAAGTCAAATCCCTTGGTGGCCATCCTGGCCCAACCAGCCGTCTTGAACAGCACACGGCCGGAAGCGGTAATGAGGAATTGCATGTAGGAAGGGTCCTTGACTGATTGCTTGTCCGCGCTACCGTATGCACACACCTGGGTCCCATCTGGCGTTGTATCCAGCCATGTCTTCACAAGCTCCAACGGTGTTCGACTTGGGAACTGACCACCCCCCAGAGCACTCGATGACCCAGGAAGAGAAGACGGACGACTGCGTACCTATGTTCGGCTACGATTTCCGAACCTCGATGCTCAGACGGATTGGCCGAAAACGCCAAGACGACCCGAAGAAGCACTCGGTTTCGTGTCGAGCTCTACTCCGTACGCGGCACTTTTACTCGACAGAAACTGCAGCTCGGTCAAGCGAGGCGAGGCGAGACAAAGCAAAGAGAGGTAAAACAAAGCAAAGAAACGCAATGCAATGCAGTGAGACGCAAAAGGCAGCAACTGATTTAAACAACTCATCAACTCGACATGCGTACGTACCGACTTATGCACACTGGTTTGGCGTGTGTAGAGTCCGTACGATATGTACGCACAGATGGCGTCCGTCTCGGCGAAATGACGCAGCAGGCACATCATGAAACCATGACCAGATGCTCCTCTATGCTGTCTATTCGCTTGTTTTTGCCCTTTGTGCACTTCGCCTACGGCAGCGCCGCAGGGACTCTTTCGCCGTGGAAGACGGCCTATTTGTTTCCCACCAAACACCCTGGTATCGTCTTTGCTCAATCTTCCCCCCGGCCCGCCAGCGAAACGTCGTCGGGCTGCGCCGCCGAGACAAGCCGCTCCGGAGCTTCCCCACCGGGGCGTTCGGTACTCACATATCATATCTCGCACACTACACACGCTCCCATCCCACTCGACTGCCGACGGCTTACAGAAACGCAACTAACCCTTCTTCACCACCCTCGAGACGACCCTGTCTTCCTTCCCGGGCCTTTTGCTCCCCCTTTCTGGGTGGTCTGCTCCTACACTAACCAAGGGTTCACTCTGATGGGTCTTCACGGGCTTCTCAGGCATGAATATCCCAAGGGTCTTCCATGGGGGGGGCGGTCTATCCCCTCCCAACGGCCCCTGGCGGAACGGGATCCCACAAGGTACGTATAGCGGCGCCGCAGATCAACACATACGTCAACATCAGTCCCCAAGGTCCCTGGTTCCTCCCCCCCGGCTCCTAGCTGACTGTGGCTGGCTCCAACAGACGTCGACCTGAGGCTCAACGCCCGCCGACCTGCGGCTATCTCAACACGACGACATTAGAGCATCAGAATCGTCATAGCACATGCACCAGCGTCCGGGGGCGTCCGGGGCCCCCTAGTGTAACAATCATATGCTTCCTGTACTCTGTAGATCTTTCGACTCTATTGCCCAAGGCCCCAATGTACGAACAAGCTCCAACCAAAGCATGACCCTTCCACCCGGCACGCCGAATCCTCGGGGGGGGGGCGTGGACTCCCTCCAATGCCCCTTCTCGCTTTCTTCTTTTATCCCGAATTCGAAGAGTCCACATGCATGCACGCACGCACTCACACCCTCGCACACAATCTCTCATTCAGACACACACACATACCTGCAACTTGCACACCCTCTTCCGTCCTTCCTCGATGGTTCCCACTCAAGGCAGTAGTCTCTTGGGCGTGCGAGGGTAGTAGCTGGCCAGGTGAACGCTTGGCAGGTTCAGGTACCAGGCCACCACACGGTCGAGGCCGATGCCGCCGCCGCCGTGAGGAGGAACACCCGCGCTGCGGAAAATGTCCACGTAGTCTTTGATGCCGGGACTGGCGGGGTCGACCTCCTTCTTGCGGATCCGCGCTTCCAGCGCCTCAGGCACGTGGATACGTTGACCGCCAGAGAGAATCTCCTGTCCCCGCATGAAGAAGTCGTATGCGTTGGTCACCTTGGGGTTTTCAGGGTCCTCCATGGCGTAGAAGGGCCGAGCGCTCTCGGGGAACTTGTCCAGGACATAAAAGTCAGTGTTGAACTTTTCCCGAACCAGCGCGCCGAGCGCCTTCTCCTGGGGCGTCGACATATCCTCGTCGTCGGACACGTTGCGGTACTCTTCGGGCCCTTCAGCTCGGAGGAGGGCCTGGCCTTCGGCAAAGGTCATGCGAACTTCCTTGCCGGGCTCGGGGAGGAGGAACTCCTCTGAGGGATAGACGGTGCGGACGAGAGCAATCTGTTCGGCACATCTCTCCTCGAGACCTCGGAAGATGTAAACCAGGACGCCCTCCAGCATGTGCATAACCTCGTGGTAGTCGTCCTCGATTTCCATCTCGAGATCGAGACCGGTGAACTTTTGGGTAGGTTAGTCACGTTTATCCTAGGTTGAAAAGTCTGACTGGTTCGAAGAAAGTGCACATACCTCGGTCATATGTCTGGGAGTGTTGGAGTTCTCTGCACGGAACACGGGTCCAATGCAGAAGACGCGTTTTCGGCCGCCAGCAATCTCGATTTGCTTGTAGAACTGGGGGGACTGGGCCAGGTACGCCTGCTTCTCGAAGTAGGGCATGCCGAAGACGTTGGAACCGCCTTCGGAGGCAGCGTTGATCAAGCAGGGAGCCTCGAACTGGACAAAGTTCCTGGCCTCGAGGTACTCGGAAAATAGCTTGCGAACCGTCATGCGAACATCAGCAATGGCCTGCTGGACGGGGGCACGCTTGTGCATGACGGGGTTGTTGAGGTGAGTGGCCATGCTGGCGCCCGGCACGTTGTCGACGGAGAGGTTCTCGATGCCCTCGGTGATGTCCTTTGCGTCGCTGGCATCCTCGTCGTCGAGGTTGGTGACGGCCTTGTTGGCGACGGCGAGGCCCATTCCCAGGACTTCGGGCCCGGCGGCGATGCAGTAGCACTTGGTGATGTGAAGCTCGTAGTCGGACACGCGAACGCTCTTGACGGGCTCCAGGGGCTTCTGCACCGTGGCCTCGACCAGGACGTAGCTCTCGAGTCTCAGAGCACCGATCCACTTGACCATCTGCTTGGACACGGGAGTGCCTTCGGGGCTAGCAGCCACGACGGCCTGGATAGCCCAGTTGCGCTCCTCGCGGAGCTCGACAAAGGCCATCTTCGCGCCCTGCATGCGCGAATTCTGGATCCAGGCGCGGAGCTTGATGGTCTTGCCCAGGTGCTCCTCGCCAATCTTCTTGAGGGCGACCCTCTCGGCGTCGACCTTGATGGTGTGGTGGTCGTCGCCGTAGTTGTCCTTTGCCAGGTCCTCGGTGTTTCCGGCCGCCTTCTTGGCCGCCTCCTGGTTGGCCTTGTGCTCAGCGGCGCGGCGAGCCTTCTCGGCCTCCTTCTTCGCCTTGGCCTCGGCCTTCTTGAGCGCCTTCTTGGATGGGCCGGGTTCGCCGCCTTCGGCGGGAGCGCCCTCGGCGGGAGCGGCGGCCTCGGGGGCCTTCTCGACGGGAGGAGCGGCGTCGGTGGGAGCGTCAGCCATGTTGGATTGAGGAAGAAGAGTTAAAAAAAAACTCGAAGATGGGGGAGAAGATGGGTGGGTGGGTTGTCGGAGAGAAAACGAAAATCGAAGCTTCGGTTATAAGGAGTCTTTGATCGGATGGAGGCGAATTGGCCAGTCACCGGCGAGCAACGAGACCGGAGCAAGAATCAGGCAACACGGAGGCGGTGACTCTTGTCGAGTTGGGTGGTTCGGTCACAAAAAGTGAGTACCTTTGGTGGTGGTGTGGTTGTGTGGTTTCTGTGGTTGAAAATGGCGGGGTTGCTGACTTGCGGCTGGTCGTACCTGCCCCGCCACAGCCGTCATGGTGGGGGGCCAACACCGAAGAAGATCCATGGCAGAGGTACCTGCGACGGCGTGTGCCGTCCGTCATTCGTCAGGTACCGTCTCCAGCCTCCGTCTCCCGTTCCGTCCTCCGCCGAAGAACAACCAGCCGCCGGCTTGCATGACAAATCTCGAGACTTTCTTCAGTCGTATGTCGACTTGCAAATCAATCACCGGGCGCCTCACCAACGAGCACTCAAGACTGAACTAGTCGTGGTTGCTTATTAGTTGTATCGTGCAATACTACCAGTAGCTGCTGAGGCAGAGACGTATCCTTCATCAAGTCTCTCCAACATGACACTTCCTCACCTCATACAAGTGGTACGCTGACCACGCAGTGCAAGTCTGCCACCTGCCGACTCCCTACACCACCTGGAATCCTTCTTCCGGCCCTGGGCGAACGTGCCCGCATGCAAACCCTCCCCTAACCTTGCTCCCTCGCTTCGTCTCACTACCTAGCCATTGCCCCTGAACGCCCGTAAATCATTGCCCCCTGCCCTGGAATGAAGTGCTCGAATTAAAGTCCCTCCGAACTCGCTCCCCGAGCAGAGTCACCATTATCACGGCACTTCTTGCTTCCGGCCTTCCATCTCCGTCCGGCCTTCGCCTCCCGCCTCACCCACTCTCTTCGGACATTAGGAAGAGGGAAAGAAACTGCTGCGCAAATGCTCCTATCCAAGGGACAGCGGTTCCGACTTCTCGCAGGTAAATAGATTAATGTGGTGGTCGCCCCGTGCAGCGCAGCCAAGGATGGGTCGGTGCGGATGGAACGCCGTTGCCGAAACGGGAGAGCTTCGACTCTGCTGCAAGAAGCTCGAGTACGGTTCAACTGTCGACAGCTCGTTTCCATCCAGATTAAACACCTTGACACTGTGGTTTGACGTGCCCCTATTCGCTCGCGTTAGCTCCTGTCTGCATGTTCAGATCAGACGGCCTGGCTGTCACTTACACTGCAAATACCGGGAGGTGTTCGTGTGTGCTCGCCGTACGGAGCGTGCCTCGAGTCGTCTGGAAAGAGTGCAGCGGCTTGTCCATTCGGATGTCCCAGACCTTGACTTTGCCGTTGCGGCTGGCAGTGAGAAGTTCCCGCTGGCCGCCTCGCTGCATGTGGACACTCTTGATCCATTGCCGGTCAGACTCCTCCTTCCACTTGCGCACCATCGAGTCCTGTGGTCGGTTTCGAGTGTCAAAGACTCGCACCGCACCGTCTCCAAAGCCGGCCACGAAGACGTTGCCCGTCATCTGATCCGACGTCAACGACGTCACGCACGATCCAGACCGTGCTGGGATGTCCATGATGCACGTTTCGTACGCCGCGTACCACACGCGGATGACTCGAACATCTCCCGCCACGAGAACTCGTCCGGTCACTTGCTGCCAGTCAAACACCATGCCCGAGTTGATATTGCTGGGCACCATGTGTGTCAAGGCTCGCCACGCCGATGCGAGTTCGACTTGCTGTTCCGAGTCGTAGTTGCGATAGACCCTGATCACTCCGTCAGATGATCCGGTAAGCAAGAATGCCTGGTCATCTTCGTTGATGAACTTCATGTCGCTGATCCTCGAGCCCTCGGGGTTCCCGTTGCTGAACTGGTTCAGGCGCCCCTGCTTCTTCCAGTCCCACACGTAGACAGTGTTTGCATCGTCAGCCACAGCCAAATGATCCTCGAACTGGTGGAAGGTCATCTTGGCAGGCTGAGCCCCGTTGTTGACAATACCGAGCTGATTGTTCCACTTGTGACTACCAGCTTGCTGCTTAAGCGGCTGCGTCTCTCGCAGGATGTTCTCGTTCCGGGCCCTTCGCCAGAGTCGCTCGTTGTACTCGGTGCTGCCGGGTTCATCCGCCTCGCTGGGCTTCATCTGCGGCTCGCGAAAGTATTCGATGGACCATTCCAGGAAACGACTCTTCAAGGGAAGTGTCGGTGCCCTCTTGAGGTCCCGTTCCACGTAGGCTCCCGACATGGGTTCCGGCGCACCGTGGTACTGGGAGGACGAGGTCGACTGGTCGCTTTGCTCAGGGGGAGCGGACAGCTGGCTTGGAGTCAACTTCACCGATGGGGACCTGGGAAGTGCGGGAGACGTCGGCGTCGTTGGTCTGGACTTGTCCTCGGTGCCAATGAACGACTGGAACAAGATACTAGCAGTCCTGCGCAGCAAACCAGGAGAAGGCTGCGCTTGTGCGCTGGGTGCCCCAACGACGGTATTTCGTTGGCTGGCGTTGGCCGCATTCTTATATGCAAGCCGGGTTGCGCGTCTCTGAATCTCGCTCATCACTAGCTGTGCCGCGGCACCTGCGTTCGAGTGGAGGAGAGCGTGGTGCACATAATCAACGACAATGGTGGCCTCTCGTTGCACTTCGGGATGAGGATCAACGCTCAGGACCAAGGCGAGTTTCCACAGTGCCATGTACACCGTGTTGTGCGAAAGACCGTGGGCAGTAGGCTTGATGCTTCCGTCCTGGTTTCGGTGGTCAGGTCTCGCGTAATGGAGCCCCATCTTGTGCTCTGAGCCATCATCGTCAGGCGGGAACATCAAATATTCCTTCTCCTCGGACAGTTGCTCGAAGGCGGCAACCAGAAACTTGTTCTCGAAGCGAACGACAAAGCGGGATAGGAAGACAACGAACTCCCTGCGAATCATGGGACTGCCATCATTGCCCATCTCAAGAATCGTCCACGCAATCGACTCCTCGATGCGAGCAACCTCTTCCGTCAGATCAGGAATGCCAAGGAACGTTGTCATGGCGTGGACCATGGCCGCCCGCACCTCGCAGCATGGATCCTTGTTCAAGCATGCCAGCTTCACGTAGGCATTTTCCCGAATGCCTCGCCACTTCGCCTCGGGCAGATCTTGCCAAAGCTGACTGATGCAGAGGCATGCCCACTGGCGCAGAAGGGGGTTCTCTTCATTCTGGAGATGGGTCAGGCAGTACGACATGATGTCGGTCTGATTGCACACCATCTGGCCATTCTTGTAATCTTTGCAGAGCATGGCGAGAATAAAGGCACACATGGCCTTGTGCTCGTCACTGTCAACGACCGGGAGTCCCTCGGATGGCTTCAGAATCTGGGCAAAGTAGCTGTATCCACTGTCCTTAATAAGATCCTGCTGGCAGGAAATGTCCACGGCAATCAGTCGTGCCCAGATGAAAACCATGACCGGTTTCAGTTCAGCTGCTGCAGATTGCAGAAGCTTCAAAACGTAAGGGAATATCCCGATGCTGAGCGCAAGTTGTACTGACCAGGGCCCAAGGTCGAGAAACCTGCCCAAAAGGATGAGTGCCCGGACTCGATGCTGTTGACTGAGGAGCACCTGAAGCACGACTGGCAACTGGTCTGGAGACTTTTGTGCCATGGCATCCCCCCGAGTGAGGTAGACGTCAAAGGCGGTCAGCTGTTCCGTAAAAAAGCTGGAGTTTTGGTAATCATAGTCGAGGCCTTCGTTCTCCTTCTTCTCCAGCATGGCGAGCTGAGACAGGGCCGTATCAACGGCGAGATCCCACGTCGCCCAAAGAGGATGCTGGTGCGTGTCCGGGAGTTCGGGATAAGACTGGGGATGGCAACCGTAGACCGTCATGACACGCTGAGCAAGAAGGAAGTTCCTGAACAAGGCAGCAACCATGAGGTCCTGGCGAAAGAACTTGCGGAAGAGGTCCCTGGGCAACGTTGTCCACGCGATACTATCCGTAATGGCAGTGAAGATCCAGTTCAGCTCGCCCAAAGGAGTACGTCTTTCCTGAAGCCGGCCAGGAAGCTTCTTGGCCCTTTCCGGAGACAGGGTGGTCTTCAATGGGTTCTGTAGGACGAAAAACCATAAGGCCATCTCGATAGGAGTGGTCAGGCAAGCCGTAAAGAGATCAGCAGGCAACTTGGGGTTCGTTGGCAGATTCTCTTTTACGGCACAGGCCGCCAAATGGATGTATGGTCGAAAGTTCGTCTTCGCATAGTTGGGGTCGCGCTCGATAGCTTCTTCCTCTTCCTCCTCGTGCTTCTCGACAAACCGGTGGTAGTTGTTGAGAATGTTGCCAGCTTCCGAACAGTCCCACACAAAAATTGTGGGCGCTTGAAGCCAATGTTGCAAATCGTAGAGTGATACAGGAATGTACTGGGTGTAGTTCTTGTTAAAGACCCAGATCTCCCCAGAGGCAGTGGGTTTGGGTACTCCGTGTCCGTTGTAGTGCATTAGAACGCGCTCATCCTTGGCGTTTCGTCGCAATGAAATGCAAAACTTCTTGGTCTCCTCCACTGACGGATCAAGGTACTGCTTATATCGAGCCCTGATCGCCAGCGTCTCGTACTGCGCCTGGAGTGCCTTGCCGATATTCTCCAGGGCTTTCTGAATTGGCGGTACTGTTGGATCAGTCCATGCCTCGAGCTTGGCGCCAGGACTGGTTTTCAGCTGATCCGGCGGTTCAACGCCGATATTTAGGCAAACCGCGAGGGCGGCGGAAACAGTTTTGAGTCGGTCTCGCTGGCGCCAGTCTTGGAGCTCGTACTGGAGTGGTTTCGGTTTGCCGGTCGTCTCGTGTCGTTTATCTGTATAGTACATGTACCAATTCTGGGTGATGTTAGCTGGAAAGGTCAAGACGTCAGGTCACAGAGAACAATTGCTCAACGCAGGTGCAAATCAGCAGCCACCTGACAGGGCTCTGGAAGCAGAAAACGACACAGCTACCCGCGGAGAAAATTTCAACGGCATGACGACCCGGGAGACCCGAAGCTCGGAAGCCATGAAGTCAATCCTGTCTGGACATGAAGCATCCAAGTGGGCACTCCAAGGGCGAACCAGATGAACGAACCTTGGCCCGCGGTGGGGGGTTTGAGGTTCGCAGAAGTACAGACGAACAAATAAAGTGGGAAGGTCAACTTACATTCGCAAGGTGAGAGATGATATCTTCGGACTGGTAGTGGTCCTCGAATCCATGCCTGGCTCCCCATTCGACAATCTCGTCCTCGAGCGGCTCTGCGTCGTCCATGGCTCGGTGCGCGTAGTCGCTCTTGGAACGCAGAAGCAATGGCTTCACGGGTCGGTTTGCCCTCGGCGGGTTCACGTCGTCTCTCATGTGCGCGGAAGGGATTCCGTTTCGTCGACCGGGCGCGCTTGAAGGTCGCGCATCGTCGTCTCCATTGACGCTCGAGTCATAGGCGGAACGGCCGTTGGCGATTGTCCGCGCTCTTGACGTGGTTCCGTTTGTCTCGCCAATATGCGCGGAGTAGCCGTTTGTATCGGATCTGAAAGCCATCGCGGCGTCGGTCGCGGCAAGGCTGGAGCGGGCAAGGGCGTGTTCGTGGTGGTGGCGGCGTTCGTGGGTCGGCGATAATTTGGAGTTCGCGGAGGAGCGGTTGGGGAGCAGGTTGGCGGGTGACGTCTGTTGGATCAACGCCGCGGTCATGACGTATTCGGGAGTTCAAACAAGCATGGCGACAAAGCTCGCGTGCGAGGAGCTGCGAGGAAGTCGCCGAGCTGAGGAGCGGGAAAAGTATGACAACTGGGTATCGAAGTTGGGGGTTGGATGTTGAGGGTTGATAATCCGAGAGTTTGGACTGAGGTTGGTGGCCAAGCGGATGACCAGCTGGAGAAATTAGGAACTAGAAATTAGGAACCCGTGGACCGGAACCCAATGAGACTCCAGGTAGGTCCGTAGAGAAGCAACAGCTGGCAGGCGCTTGCCCTCCCTTAGCTTCTGGGCGCTGGCAGGTGGACGCCGCTGGCAGCACCTTCCCACGCAGCACCTGCAACTTGCTGCAAGCTCCAGTGGGTGGCCGAGCAGCGGAAAGTGCTGTGGTGACACGAAAGCTCAGGTGAAAGCTGCTACTGGACGCTATTAATTCCTGCCTTGCCGACGACTCCCAACTCTCGGATTCCTAATCCATAAAGCGGTGAATCGCGGGGTTCTTAGTTGCTCGGCTATCAACGCGCTCCTAGATTCACCACGCATTGAGTCCCTGCTTTACATCATTCACGTCGCATCTTGGCCGCCAGGGCTCATCATCTCCGTCCATGTACCTCTCTAACTCACGTGGCTCCGATGCCTCCAGCCGCACGGCCGCCTTTATCCTTCTTTGCTGAGTGCGAGCGCAGGCGCTATCCCCAACTCGGAAGGGCGCGAAGAGCGCGTGACCCTTCACGTGGTTTTGCTTTTGTCTGATGCTCAAGCCTCACCCTCACCCAATTGAAGCTCAAGCGAACATGCTCAACGTCAAAACACATTGGAGATATTTGTCCTTGTCATTGATGAGCTACTCAACTGAACCGAGGAACGAGTGCATCCGTCCGTGGTTGAACTCAATTGATCATCGATGTTGGGATGCAACATCACATGCTCGTCATGCAACGAGCTGCGCTGTGCCGTATCGCGGATGGCTTACCAACCATGCTTTGGGCGTCCAGTCCCGTATTGCTGGATCTCGGGTTCGCATAAGTCGACCCAACGTGCATCTCTCTTTTTCCAGCGTCGAACAGTCGAATCGGGATGCAATTGTGTGGATTACCACTTGACTTCATCATGCGAGGTGATGCGCTGGTCACCAAAGGCCCTGAAGCATGCATGACTCCTATGAGGCTCTCTCATCCACTCCTTGATGTCTTGATCTGGGAATCCGTTCACATAAGGGGCTGTGATTGCTTTGCAGTTAGGATTCATGGACGGAGCACTCGTCGCCCAATCGACGGATGCCATGACAATCTCCGGAGTCGGTGCCAGGTTGGAGTCTGTGTTCCCAAGACCAATGTCCTGATTTGGAATCCGGGTGCGCAGGAGCATTTTGAGGTAGCATTTGCTTTTGATGGTGGTGGAGTGCCAGGCCCGAGTTGAGGGTGTGGAAGGAAAATCGAAATGTTGGCATGAGAGCACAAAGACGGCAACTGGGGTGTCCAACGGCCGAGTTTCTTACACCTCTCCGTTCACCAGCGGTGGTGGATACAGCCGCATCGGCAGGAAGGTTCATGCCGGTGAGAAAAGGCGATTAATATTTCGAAAGACCGATGAGCAGGTACTTCGTAGTTAGTTCGTACAGAGGGAGGACCGTATTACTACGTCCAGTATTCGTACACTTCTTACGAGGGTGATGAACGGGGAGTTCGGAGTACGTAGCATAGCGGGAAGGCCTGAGTGGTCCTTGTCGGGCCGGGCCTCTGGTGCAATTGAATCTGCGTACCAACCGTGAGGGAGCGGAAATTACGAGGGCAAGGCGCGGGAAACCCAAGTGCGAGCTGTTTCTCGGCTCTGAAGTCGACAATCATGACGCATCGAAGCCAAGAATGTTTCTTTCTATCTTCTCTCCTTTTTCCCTTTACGCAGAATCTCAAAGTTGAGAGAGAGGGAGTGGGCCTTGAGTTCTTCTGGCCCGTGCTCTCACCCGCGCCCACTTAGAATTAGCGGGAAACTTGAAACAAGCGAGGCCATGGAGGCATGGGGAGAAAGACGAAGAGCTCCGTCAGCGACGGGAGGCAAGAATCGTTTAATGTCCGGAAGGGCCAACGTCGTGACGGTCACGGTCGGTAGTAAACCCGGTCTTGACAGGTTGAACGACCGGAACCGAGCGTAACATGGGTGACTCGTTATTACGGCGGGTCGTTTTGGGGTCTCAACGTTCGACAGGTTTTGGGAAACGAACAGCACGGAGGTGTGAGAAATGACGTGCAGACGTGGACTCGTCAAGTCAGGTACGGACGGATACCTGATTTCGATGGAGCCTGGAGCCCTCAGTATCAACCAGCTGCCTCTGAAGGCACGAAACAGAGGGGGGCAAGATTGGGAATTAAGTCTTTCTTATGCATCGTAGTTATATAACGTCACCTCAAGACGAGAAGCAAGGCATGCGTAATACGCACCTCCGCCATGCCACAGGATGGAGTCCGTACCTCGTGTGTGCTTCGTGCTTGAAGCAAACACCTGGCTCAGTTAGTGCTGGCAAACCCTGGTCACAGCATTTCCCGCTCAAGGCAAACCAACCCCATGGTGAGGCTGTGATGGCAAGCCGTACCCCTTAACTTATAATATTAGCAAGGAGGTCTTTGCCGAGTTCTTAAGAAAGTGCGGATCTGGGGACTCTCGGCCGATTTCAGAGAATGTCACTTGAGGGGACAGGACAGGACAGGAGAATCAGGACAATGGAAGAAACCTCGCACCCAACCAAGGACGTGCCCTGGCCGTTTGTTCCTGCTGATGAGGATTACCGGTACATGCATCCATGCAGTGGACGAGAAACAGTTGGAAGATCTTCGCTCAAGGAAGGAGTGAGTGGTGAGTGGTTGGCAGCGCCTGCTGTACAGTGTCAAAACCACCATCAGATGTCCAGCCCCTGGATTTCAAAAGGGGATGGCGTTGTACAACCCCTGCAGAGTACTCCGGGTCGACCTGATGCGTGGCGAGTCGAGTCACGCGTGGCCGTGTACCTGACTAGTATCCAGGCCCCCCCCAAGCTCCCCCCCACAAAGCCCAAGTGTCCATGTCGGCTGCGGAGCGGCACTGTCCTCCTTGGTGCGCGCAAGCCCTGCAACCCCTAAAAAAAAATGTTCGTTTAGGCCGGCCCACTCGTGCAGGCGGGATCCGCGATTGGCTGGGACGTGGCTCGACAGAGAGAACAACAGGGCAATTCCTGCACATGAGTGCCACTGCGCCAGGAACAGCAGCCCTGAAGTCCAGTCAAGGCGGAGGGCTTGGGAGGTTACAGGAGGCGCTAGCTAGTGAGGAAGGGACGTCCGGTGCGTTGCCGCTATAGGTGTAGGTGGTGCAGGTGCATGTGAGGCGGGAGGACTTGAGGACTTTGCTCTGGGCTTTCTTGGTCTGAGGAAACTGCATCCAACAGGGGAATGGCCAGTCGCCTTTTTTCCAACTTCCCGCCTGCCCTCGACGCTCCGTCCCCATCAACCTACTACTGTCATTCTTTCTTTCTTGTCCTCGGACTCCCTCTCATCGCCCCGGTCCTTCCCACGGCGCTTTCATCGTTCTCTGCGCGACCGGGAAACTCCCTTCCTCCATCCGACTCCCGACTCCCTGGAATAACCCGATCCCCTACATACCCCCCC
>JAMQMW010000037.1:0-81375 GCA_024115155.1 Thelonectria blattea
AGTAGTTACTTCTTATAGTGGGATAAGAAAAGGTAATTACATTCCTCTAGGGGTTTTTCTATTCTGTTAGTAGGGCATTTTATGGGCGCATACAGGTGGTGGCTCAGGCTGTAATATATAAGGTTCTTATTTAAATTAAAATCTAAATTTAAGTCTTCTAAGGCCTTATTAGTTAAAACAACCTCTTTTTCAAGATTATTTTTAGCTATAGAAATTAGGAGTTTTTCTTAATTTTCTTCTCTTATTTCCCTTTGTCTATTAGGGAGTTTTTCTTCCCTTTTAGACTTAAAAACCCGGTTATTATCCCTGATTTTAAAGCTTTTAGGAGCTTTATTAGGGTGTAGAAAATAGCAGTCTTTTTCTAAGTGACTAGAAAGTTTACAATAACTGCATTTTAATATTTTCCTCGGTCTTTTCTAGGGTTTTTTTTGGAAAATGTAAGACCTATATAATTTCCTGAGTTTTCTATTCTTTTAAATTTATCTAATAGAGAAGAAGACAGGGATTCTAAGTTATAAGCCCTAGGATTAGTCCTAAGAGCCTATATAATAAAAGTTGTATAGTTATTATATTTTTCTCTTAAGTTATATAAAAGGAAGGTTATAAGGAAAGGCTTTAGGAGACTTATATCTCTGGAAGACAGCTTATTAGACCTGGGAATCTGGGACGGTCCAGGGTAGCCGTTTTGGATTGTGGTTTTAGAAATGGGCAACATTCCGTGAACCGGGGAACTGGGACCGTCTTCCAAGATTGTAAAAGTGATGGTTAGCACTGATCTATCGATCTCGTCAAATTGTCTCCGAGAGCATCGGCTCTTACGTATTGTCTAGGGACTACATCAAGCATGTGAATGTCGTAACTTGAAAGACGGGCAAGGCCGGGTCCAGTTCCAGAATTTACCAGTGCGCTCTCTCCCTAGCAAGGGGCTTTCTCGGGGAGCCTCATGATCACTAAGAATTTGTTCGGTGGCAACCTCGAGCTTGCAGGGATCGCGAGTTTTGACTTTTGCAGCGTCATGAAAATGATACGGTCTCTCATCTCACCGCACCAAAGGCTAGAGCGATCTCTGTGGCTTTCGGCACCTGTCTGAGCTCGACGGCCGCTAGATCTAGCACATAAGACGGTGTGGTTCGCGCAGAGCCTCACGCAGTCTTTGCGTTGCGTGCTAGAGGTGAGACGGCGCGTGTTATGCTTAGAATAAAAGTTGCCAGGATCCAGGGTCGGGCGTTTTAAAATTCTCTATCCGTAAACCTTCCCATCCATGATTCAAACTCAAGTCAGCAGAATGCGAAATTCCCAACATTCTCGTTGCTTCGTCCAAGGAGTCCAGGGTCTAATAGGGGGTAAGCAATGAAGCCCTCATATCGCCATGGGCAAAAAAAAACCTTCAGCACGTTCCCAACGATCGTATCCACCGGCGAGGCCATGATCCCCTGCCAAGGGCGAAAGAACCTGGTCGGATGGTGCGGATAACGCATTTCCATCTGGCCAGTGCCGTGATGAAAGAGATTGTTAACCCCCGTGCGGTCTGGTCTGCCTTTCACATGTCAGACCTGTCAAGACGTTCGGGCGCTGCAAGAGGCGAACTTCTTGAAAAGGAACGCTGAGCCTCAAGGCGAACAATGGTTCCTCGGCTCGACATGTCGGAAGTCGGGTGATATGACGAGAGTCGTGCCCTCTCGGTGGATCAGTTACGTGGTGAAGGGAAGAGGCAAATCATCAGGCGAGGACGCAATCATCACGTTACTTTCACCGTCGTGAACCAAATTGGGCCTGCCGTCCTTGCCGAAAAGTCCGATCCAAGGTCCGTCTTTCCAAGATTCATATAAAGATTCGCCCATCTCGTAGCCAAGTCGCGATGTTACCCCCTTGGTGTTTTGGGCCTCACCATAACTGTGTCATACCACCACCAATACATACATATTTAACCTCGCCGATCAGTTCAAAAATATGGCCTTCGACCCGGAGCAACAAAGCGAGAAAAACACCACGCCGGAGACGCCCGTGGATTCTGGAGTCGTCAATGGCACCAGCAATTCCATGAGCGACGACGATACCCTGGGCCCGGCTCCGAAGCGTCTGCCCGTCTGGCGGCTGCTCATCGACCACGCGCGCATCGACGAAGGCGTGCTGAACCACGAGTATAGGGGAAAGGGAACGGCAGAGGAGCCCTTCATCGTGACGTGGATACACGACGATGGCGGAAACCCGTTCAACTGGCCCAAGTGGCTGCAGTGGATGATCACCATGACCTCGGCCGTGACATGTTTTGGTGTTGCGTTTAGTTCCAGCGCTTACACAGGTAGGAACACTATAATCGCAACATTTGGAAAGCAACGCTGACCTGGTAGGAACAATGACGGAACTCATGATTCACTTCGAAGCCAGCCAAACCCTCATCACGGGAGGCGTCTCGCTCTTCGTCCTCGGCTTCGCTCTCGGCCCCCTGCTGTGGGCGCCCCTGTCCGAGATCTACGGCCGCCAAGTCATCTTCCTCTGTAGTTACGGGCTCTACGCCGTCTTCAGCGCCGCTTGCACGGCGGACAACGGCGTGGCGACTCTGCTGGTTCTTCGCTTCTTCGCGGGCGCCTTCGGTTCTTCCACGCTGACAAACGCCGGCGGCGTCATTTCCGATGTGTTCGTGGCCAACGAGCGAAGTCTTGCTATGGGCGTCTTCTCGCTCGCGCCGTCCATGGGACCGACTTTGGGGCCCTTTATTGGCGGATATCTGGGTTCGGATCAGGGCTGGAGATGGGTGAGTTGCTACTGTTGCATACTATTTGGGAACTTGATGTTAATATTAACACCTCCAGGTCATGGGCCTCATGTCCATCCTCGCCGGCATCGCCTGGATCATGGGCGTCCTCATGGTCCCCGAAACCTACGCGCCCGTCATCCTCGAGAAGCGCGCCCGAGCCCTCTCCCAAAAGACGGGCAAGGTCTACAAGACGGAACTCGAAGTCCAAGGCGGAACCCGCACCGCCACGCAAATCCTCCGCACCGCCCTGTACCGCCCGTGGGCGCTGCTCTTCGCCGAGCCCATCGTCTTCATCCTCTCCATCTACACGGCCATCGTCTACGGAACCCTGTACCTGCTGTTCGGCGCGTACCCCGTCGTCTTCCAGCTGGAGCGAGGCTGGACGCCCGGCAAGGGCGGCTTGGCGTTTATGGGCGTCGCCGTGGGCATGTTTTCGGCTATTCCCATCATTGCGGGCATCAATGTCTGGTATGTCAAGAAGGCGACGCAGTCCAAGGACGGGACTTTGATGCCCGAATACCGGTTGCCGAGTGGCATGATTGGAGGCATTTCTCTGCCCATCGGCATGTTCTGGTTCGCATGGTGAGTACACCCAACTGCCACACCTCCCCCGCTTCTCGAGTTTTGGCTAATCTTGACGATCCCAGGACCTCATACAAGCACATCCACTGGATGTCTCCCGTCGCAGCCGGCGTCCCCTTCGGCTTCGGCATGTCCATGATCTTCACCTCGGTCTTTAGTTACCTGATCGACGCCTACACCGTCTACTCGGCCTCTGTCCTCGCAGCCAACACCGTCCTCCGATCCCTGTTCGGCGCCGCCTTTCCCATGTTCACCAAACAGATGTACGAGAAGCTCGGTACGCAGTGGGCGAGCTCCGTCCCCGCATTCTTGGCTCTCGCTTGCACGCCTATGCCCTTTATTCTCTTCCGCTACGGGCCGGCCATCCGCAAGAGGTGCAAGTACGCTGCCAGAGCTGCGGCTGCTGCTGCGACGGAGACGGAGGATGGCGCGAGACACTAGATGAGGGGTGTTTTCCTTTTAACAAAAATTGTTTACTACTTACTTTCGGGGCATAGAATAATGCGTGGAGGGGCTGCAAAGACTTGCATATTTCGTTTTAGTTATTATTTACCACATCATAGAATACTATAGACAGAGCGCGCAGTAGCGGCTCTCAGATATTTAGACTCGACAATTAATCACAAGATTAACGTCTAAAGGCATCTTAAGTTTGTAACCTTGAAAAGCGTCTCATTTCTTCCCATCGCGGAGCTCGCTCTCAACGAACACCGCAAGTCCGTAGCGGACCTAGTTCGGCCGCCTCTCCGCCGGAGACGGACGCAAAGTCGGCCAAGCAGATAAGCGCGTGTGGCCTGACGACGAACAGCAGGCACACCGATCTCTTGGCCCTCTTGGCCTTCTTGGCTTGACGCAGAAAAGGCACCCTTGTTCCGAGAGATCACGCCGGTACCAGAGATCGTCCGAGACGGAGTTGAGATTCGTCATCAGGCGCATCTCGGTCTCGAGAAAAAATTCTTTTGGGAGCGTGTGTCAATGGTACAAACAGCCTTATGGGATGTTTGCCTTCCATGTGACTGAGCTTGGCTGGCGTGTAAAAATAGAATGATGCTCTTTCTCGCCCCTGTTCGTTCATTCGCCGTTCCACGCGTCGACTCGTTCGACGACACATCTCCCTATCAACTGTGTATTGCTGCGTTTCCAACTGCAGTCCTGTTCACATCGAACCCAGCTCTCTCCTGTCACATCGGAAAACGGCCCCCATCCACGCCGTCGGGATTCGGAGGACGGACGGCGAGATTCCAGTCGAGAGACACCTCGGCAGTCGGTGGGTCGGCGGGAAACAACACCACAACGGGCAGAGTGGGATGATGCTCGTCCAAGATTCCGCTAGGGACGGACTGAACCAAGGCTCCGGGTCCTTTTTTTACTCTGTCCGCCCCTTCTTTGCATGACTTTCTTGGCGAGATCTGCCTGGACTCTCTCGGCCGAGACTGGGCCGGAGTTTGATGCGTGAACCCCTGACTTCAAGGCGCCGAGCGTTTATAACTTTCGCGTAGTCTGCAAGAAGGCGTATTCTTATGAACATGCCTTTGAAGACTGCCTATTGCATTATCGGCGGTGAATCATCTTGAGGCTTCCACGAATCCCTCACGCTTGCATCACTCGATTCCCTCGCCAGACCCTCGTAGGGCTCCCTCTCGGCCAACGCGGCGTTGGGCATCCGCGGCCTCAGCCAGCTCGTATGAACCTGGCCGCACCAGCCTCAGAGAAGCCTCACATGACAGGGGGTCGTTCACGCAACATTTTGACAAGGTTGAGCCTGGGCATGACAGGGGCTTTGGGCAAGTGTTCATTTACTAGCATTACGCAGGAAATAGCAACGAATGTATGCACAATTTGCCAGTGGGGGTTTGATTTCAATTGTTTAATGCAATCATTCCATACCAGGACCTCAAGAAAACCAAGTTTTCGGCCTCTGCAGAAGTTCTCCGTCAAGATAGATGTCGACCTTCTCATTGTAAAAGCACACCAATCCAGCAACACCCGCACTCTCATGAGTCGGCGTTCGGTAGTACCACACAAGGTTCTCCCTCTCAACTCCTCCAACCACAATGTTATAGTACTCCGCTTCGCCTTTATACGGGCATTTTGTCAACAAGTTGCTCTTCGTCAACACGCTCTGGTCCACCGCCGTCAACGGGAGGTAGTAACGGGTTGGTAGCCCCGTCTCCAGGAGGTGAACAGACGAAGGCGACTTTGCCACCGTCACCCCGTCAACCTTGACCTCGATGGGGCGCGTAGAGGGCAGGATTTCGATGCGCTTGAAGGGGTCCTTGGGGTGCACGTAGATGGGAACGTCTTCCTCGAGCCATTGGTCTGTACAGCGTGTTAACGAACCATGTCGGCGGGAGACGAAATCGAAATGCATGATGACTAACCCATGGCCTTGAACTCAAGCCGAGCCAAGCCTTTCAAGACTCCCAAGTGATCAGCGTCCGCAAACCGAATCACCCGGTCAGAAGTGACTTCTGCGACGCCGGCTCTGGCCGGGATGGTCAGTTCCACGACGGCCGCGACGACCTTGCCATTCTTTTCGACGGTCTCCGTGTCCCGCACTTTGCAGTTCTTCAGCTCAGACGCAGGGAAGTAATACTGGGGATATCCGTCATGTTCCCAGACGTGGAGCGCCTTGGTCGTGTCCAGGATGTAGGTGTGGTTGTGAATAACTCGTACTCTTCGAGCCGTCGAATGTGTTTTTCGGGGCCCGTTTTCGAGGAGATGGTGGATTAGGTCTGAGATTCAGTGTTAGTTCAGTTTCAAATTTGTGATGATCTTGAGATCTGGTCGGGGGACGTGTAGCAACGCACCGAGAGACGAGCTGGTGGCACCTGGACGGGGAGGCATTTTGGTTACTTGTTGCAAAAAAATGTTATCGAGACGACGCTATCCGGAGAATGAGATTATCTTTTGTCCAATATTTCGAGTACGCGATAAGTGTAAAGAAGGGTCAAGATTGCATGACGAATGAGAAAGGGTGCGGAGTATTTATCTCCAAATCCGATGCTTAGAAATCATTTTCTTCCCCCTCATTGTCAGCTCTCCTCCTACCAATCATTAGCTCTTGGTGTGATTTGGAATCATCGTCAATTCAAAAGGCGCCGTCGTGAACATGAAGCGGGAATTCAGATTCCACATCATTCGTCTCATCCGTCCCCTCCGAGAGTAAGAAAGTACACCATCAAAAGCGCGAATCAAACTAGTAATACGAAACTCAAACCATCCCACAAAGCACACATATCTAAACCTTCCACTGCTTCGTCACACTATCAAGACACTCATCCTCGGCCGCCTTCCACGCCTCCACGATAACACCCTTCCGCGCCTCATCCCTCGGCGTAATCCTGACCCTAAACTCCTCAGGCATACACACAAACCCCTGCGTCAACCTCTCCTGGTCCGGCAACATCGGCTTCCCATCCGCGTTCATCTCAGGCTCGATATCAAACCCCCAGAGCAACCGCGAAATGCCCAGAAAGAGACTCCTCTCAGCAACATGCGTGCCCGGACAGATGCGCCTCCCGGCCCCAAACGTAAACTGATCCCGCTTCGACACGTCGCCGTTCGCCGCGGCGTCGGCCAAACTCTGGTAATCGTCGCGATATCGATCCGGGTTGAAGCGGCGAGGTTCAGGGTGGCGCTGGGGATCCATGTTGATGGCCCAGACGTTGTTGACTACGCCGGCTCCTTTGGGGATGAGATAGCCGTTGTAGACGTCGTCTTGGGTGACTGCATGTGGTACAGCGCCGAGAATCGTAGTGGGCATCCATCGGAGCGATTCCTTGATGCACTGGCGGACGTACTGCAGGTTCGGAGCGTCTTCCAGCTCGGGCATGCGGGACTCGCCGACGATCTTGTCGATTTCTGCCTGACCCTTCTTCTGCACGTCGGGGTACAAGAGCATCGCCTGGATAAACGCGTAAAGGGTATTCGACGTCGTGTCCGATCCCGCCTCGAGCACAGTCCCAGATATGTACGCGGCCTGATCGTCGCTGAAGCCTTCCTTCTCCTGCGCTTCGGCGAGGCCCACGCAGAAACAGGGCTTGAGCCTTCCCTGCGCTCGATCCTCCTTGGTCTTCATCCAGTGGCCTTTGTACAGCGCCTTTTCCCTCTGGTGTAGCTGCTTGGCCTTTTTCTGCATGGGAATGAGGAAGTCGGGAAGCCTTCTCAAAAGGGGAAACGAGTCGAGGAGCGCGGCGGCTCCGGTTTGGTTGAGGTCGGCAAACTCGGAGAAGCCTTCAAAGAGCTGCATCATTTTCTCGTCCTTGTACGTTGGCGTCCGCCAGCCAAAGACCATGGTTGTCGTGAGAGCGTTGGCGTAGCGTCGGATGTTTCCGAGGAACTCGTCGGGTTGGGTGATCATCTCGTACATCATTTGCTTGTTCTCGAGCTCTTGGTAGGGTATGTATGTCTGGGATGTGGTGACGTTGAGGAGCGAGTGTACGAGTTTGCGGAACTGCCTATGTGGTGAGTGAGGGCCTACTTCATCGCGCGGGTAGTACTGACGAATCTCCATGTTGGACCGTATCCCTGGGGTATATCATATCAGCGTCTTGGAAGATCTCCGTGCTGGTAGTTGGATTCGGAGACACACCATCATTAATAGTCGTAGGCCGCCACTGGCCAAGGTCTGCCCGACGTACATCTCCTGTCTGTGAGAGTACAGAGCACTCTTCCGATCCAGCAGGTCCTTGACTGCCTGGTCACTTGACAAGACCACGAGTGTCTTCGTGCCCAGAATGAGGCTGTAGACGGGTCCGTATTCCTCAGCCCACTTCTGGAACTGAAGATGAGTGTCGCGAGTGGGCATCTAGTATTGTCAGTGATGGGGTATTGAATATATTCTTATTTCTTACCAGATGTATATTCCCCAGAATTGGAACGGTAGGCGGGCCTGGGGGGTAATTCTTGGGTCGCCTTCCCGTGAAGAGCAGGCGGATGAAGATGCCAACGAGGGCCAAAGAAAGGAGCTGGTACGAGTTTTGCATGGCTGACGGTGGTATGATCTTAATGCTCAAGGAGGGTAATTTGGATGACATTTCGAAAAGCATATGCAGTCATTGGTGCTGCCTCTTATACCTCTCCATGGCTCCGACCCAATTTTGCCCATGCGGAGATGCTGTGGGAGGATGTAAGAGGAAGCGGAGTCAGTGTGGGATGAGAATATGAAGGTACGTAGGTAGGATAGAGCAGAGACTACCTCGGAATAACCCATGGCGTATCAAGCGTGTTGGTCTGATTTCTACATATTTCTTTTCTTGACTCCTCGAATTGATTCGACCCCTTGCTCCAACCCCCGGGTCGGCATGAACTACAGACATTCAGACAATACACATCCGCACCTCATTCAATGCGCACATTTCGAAACTCGGCAATCAAATCGTTCACCTGCCGCATGCTCGTCTGGTCATACTTGCTCAGAATCGGGTCAAGCGTCGCACCCCCCGCGACGACGGCTTCACTGAATTCGGGAGCTGCATCCGCAGCGCAGGACAGACGGTCCACGAGCAGGTTTGCGAGAAGCCAGTACTCTGGCGAGTGTCTCATGAAGCCGGTCCTTCGCCACATGTCACCTGGCGATGGAACGCCTTTGGCGGTCATTTCGTGAGGCGGCGTCGAGGAGAACTCGGACGAGTAGGTTTCCCAAACTAGCTTCCAGGTTTGAAGGGCGATGCGGATGGGCTGCAGCTGTTCGATGCCGTAGAATGAGGAACTCTGTTGCTGGAAGACAAGAGTATGAAGTGCTATGTAGGATCATTATTAGCAGCCATGTTTACTGATATGTGCCTGGGGGAATAAGACATATGCAAACACGTACCAGATACTATCACGAACAGATTCAGCGGCCCAAGATCCGCATAGCAACATCGAATGTTCGGTTCGAGGTTTCCTTTGCACAAACTCTCAATCGCTTCGCGAATCGTAATCTTGCACATGGGCCAAGACCGAAGGAGCCATTTATGCACCTCTTCTGCGCACTCGGCGCCCGAAGCGGCTTGGAATACGGCTTCTGGCCAAGCCATGTGCATATCCATCTCCTTGATCACCATGCGAGGGGGGAGGTTGTTGAAGATGACGAAAGCGTGATCAAGTAGATATATCCAGAGGAAGGTGCTATTGCTTGCTGATTAGGGCAAGCTTGGACTTGATCAGGGTTCGAGTGACTTACCGTATAAGCTGCTCTCTTGCGACGAAGCTTTTCCAGTCAAAGTCGTAATGAGGCGAAAGACCATAGTCTTGATGCCTTGCCGACGTGATACCAATATCTCTGGCCACCTAAATCTCCAATTAGTGATCAATCACTCGTGATGCAATGGCAACATACCGAGACAAGAGTACTGAATCGATAACGACGTATCCGTTTCTTGCTTGCATCGACCCCTTCCCAGTTCTGATAGAGGCAAACGATGTACCCAGCTTGCAACGCCTGGACCTTCCTAATGTTGGCCAACGGATCCAAAGTGGACGAGTCAGAGGTGTACAGGGGATCGTTGCAGAAGTCGTCATCGGTAAAGACCATTTCCTCGACGCAGTTGAACCAAGGCTTGGCTCGTTCATTGTCCACGGGATCAGGCGAAACACAAGCGCCTGGGAGCAGTCAGTCAGTACGAAGTTGAAACGAAGAGCAATTCTGACTCACCAATCAGAGCCATCCCGGCAATGAGTATGGATTTCGAGCAGGCCGGGCTGAACGACGGGCGATGGATAATATTCACATTAGGATGCCACAGTTCCCAATACAGGGCCAGGAACTTGCGAAGGCTCTTGGGGGAGAAGAATTCCAAGCACCCCTGTTCGAGAACGGCAGACCATTCCATCGTGACACAGCTGTTCCTGGGCTTCAAAGTCACCACCTCTTGGATCCTTTGAAGAATTTGGTGGGTTTTTATGATGAGGGGATCGCTCGACGTCGAAGCCGAGCTCAGTCCCATGCTCATGTGTTGAACCTGGTGAGACTCTGTCTCTGAAGCCGAGGGATTTTGCTGTTGAATCTCGGCTTGATCGAATGCCCGAACGACGGCTTCTCGTTGAGACATAGTGCAACAATCGAAAGAGTCGGCCAGCCCGCTGCGCCGAGTGAAGTTGTCGAGGAAGCTGAATCGATAGCTCTCTAGTTCTGAGCAAGGCCGATCCGATGGCAAATTGTCGACGGTCAGGTTGAGAAAGTCCAGCCAACTGGTATTACTGGCCGCAGATTGCTCGATTAAATCGTAGACTGGGGCGTAAGCGTCTAGATGCCCCGAAACAATATCTTCGTCGGATGTGACTGACGATGTTGCCTGCATCGTAGTGGGCGTATGCTCAGCATTGTTCCAGGGCGTCACATCTCCTGTCAGACCTCCATCTCCCCCTCGACTGCTCGGACCAGATGATTCGGTGATCAACGAGTAAGAGCAGGGCGCACTCTTCCGCCGACACCCGTCGCAGGGCTGTCCCGTGTTACAGGCCTTTTTCTGACGGACGCATCGATCGCAAGCTCGTCGTCTCGAAGAACCACCAACCAAGGCCCCATTCGCCGTCGCCTTGATCTGGCAGGCCTGCGAATGGCGCTTGAGCACATCAGCTCTCTGGTAGGTATTGTTGCACCACGGACATCGATGAGGGCGGAGCGGGCTGTGGGAGGAGGCGTGGCGTTGGAGGTGTTCCCGTCGCTTGTACGTCTTGGAGCACACGGAACAAGTGTGACCCGGGTCCGTTTGTTCAGCCGCAGTTGCTGAAGATTGGCCGTCTCCAGCATTGGAAACCATCGTCGGAAAAGCTGTGGGAGGGGCGCGCTTGATGGTGGAGCGGAGTGGGAGGAAGAGTCAAGAATTCGGACCCCCGCCCCTTTATTGCCGGAACTCGGGAGACGAGCCATCTACCCCGGATCTTGGCGATCTGTGGGGTAATAGCCGGCATTGAGTATCGGTAGGTACGTACCTACTACCCTCAGTCGGAGTTGATGTGGGATGATCCATCGCTGAACTCTCGGTTCGACAATGTTAAGATTCCTTGAGCTGCCAGGGCGCACGCAATCTGCCAGATAACTTAATCGCATTCAAGTGTGAGGTAGGCTCTCGTATGTACGTTTTCCCGTGACAATGTCAACCAAAGTCTCTCTCATTCACTCCTCGTCGCTTCGGAAGGACCAGCTCCGGATTTCCTTCGCGGCGTCGTTCATTTCTTCGACCTCCTTTTCCGAGAGCGGTTCGTCGTTGGGCGGGTGCACTATGTAATCCCCTTCATACGACATATCGAACATCGCATACGCGATTACACTTGCCAACTGGCCAATCACCCTGTGGCGGTGTGGACTCCCGCGAGGCTCATTGATTGCCACGCGCACGAAAGCGGCGCACACTTGCGGCAAAGGTACTGTCCAAACAGTGCATGGGAGATGTGTGGTGGCTTGCGGCACCTTCGTAAGCTCATCAGGGCGGATTCCAGTCCATGACAGCGGCAGAATGACAAGTCTGTCGAGCAGGTACGGGTTAAACGGTTTAACACCGGGCTCTTCTATCAGGTAGCGGAGGCCGTAGCCAGGGAACTCGGACGGGTAGGCTGGGCGTAATTGTTTCTCGTCGGCTGGGTGAAGACCCAAGTCGGCGGCGAAATCGCGGACTTTTTGTAGCTGTTCGTCTGGCGTGGAGAAGAAAAGGTCCTACAATACTCGTTAGCCAACTGGGAAATTCCAAAATGTCTACCGACTCACTCTATGTGACACGAGGGGATAGCCGAGACGTTGGAGCAGGCTGGTCTCCCACTCGACTAGCAGGATGTTGGAGGCTTCCAGACGTCTCAAGAGTTCGATGATATGGGACGGGTAGCTGTGGCAGAGGGCGTCGAGGTGCACTTCCATGGTGTTTCGTGCAGGGAGATGATGCGCTTAGGAAATGCTTCGTGGTGTTGTGAGGGGAGAAAAGTTGGAACTTGGACAGCTGTCATGAAATCAAAATAACCTTAGGTTTGGCAAGAACGTTTGCGTGTTTAGTCAGCATCTCTGAATCACCACCCCGTGCTTTTGACCATGACTCTTTCCGATGATCAGCTGGGTCAATTAAAGCCCTAATTATTCATAGGTTCCTTCTTAACTCATTATCGAGCACAGGAATTTGGGCTTAGGAGGACAGGAGGTTGATTGAAGGAGCCTCCACTTGTTTTTTTCCAGAGGCATAGGCAGAAGAAGGAAGCAGGGGAGCTTCAGGATGGCGAATTCCGAATAAATATAAATCTACCAGCTCTGGTGGTTTTCGGGGGAGTGCTGAAAAAATTGGACAAAAAAGCTAACGGGGAAAGCTGAGTTTAGTCAAATGGAGACGCGCGCACAGGAATCAGGATCGTGAAGTTTGAGCAAAGCTTCTGGAATCTGGAAAGCGGCAGGGGGCGTATCAAGGTTCGTTGTTGTTTGTCTTGATGGAGGCGTGGGAAATTCATCCAGTGCAGCTGGTGGTGTCGGCATCTCCATTGACTGGTTTGCACTGAGGTTCTGCATGCACCACGCGTAAATCTCGCTGCGGATATGCTTTGTCGGCTGCTGCTATAGGCACGATGATAAATGTCGAATACGTATGCTAAGAACTTTGTGCGCATAACGAGCACAGGGAAGACAGGGACTTGGTATTGCACCCGATATAGGGAGGTCTTTCGCATCTGCGATCGACATTTGTCTTTTGCATCACTTGGGCACTGATGGAGAAAGGAGGAAGTCAAAGAATGGGTCCAAGTCTGGCATCAAATCCAGCGGGCTGAATGTTCGATGGTGCTTAGCTTGGGGTAGTTCTAGTTTCTAGTCTTTTAGATTTAGAGACTATTGAGCAGTATTTATTGACTATCTTTTGGACTGCCGTTCGCGACTCAGGAGAAGTTGGATAACCATAGCCTTCCCAAGCTGGAAAGAAACCAACCGTTGGCCTGGGCTTGAGACATAAGTGAAAACAGGTCACAAGGTAAGGAAAGGCAAGGAGTGGTGCACTATGCAATACTAAAACAGATAACGCCAGCTTTGTGTCTATCTACTCCGTATTGACCCGGCAAAACTAAACGCCCAACACGTATCGCCCTACATGTTTACACGTGGATTCTGGATAGGTTCCATAATACCGTGTCTTACGAGCCTATATTTGTTTACCAGGTAGAATTTACCTCAATCTCTGACGATAGAGTCGCGTCTCCGTGAAACCGAGTCTCTCGACCAGGTTTGCATTTGAAATGAAGTTTTCGCGAGTCGATGTGCCTCTGTCAGGTTCTATTAAGTGATCGAGAGCCTTCTTTTCGGAGAAACGAATATCCTTGGTGGATGTTATTCTTTTCATTCCTGGCGATTATTAGACAATACATGGCCCCGGAAGTGATCTCGACCAATTGGGTCATATCGCAATTGCGGTATGCGGCCATGGCCCCCAATTTCCCCCTGCGTCTGGTTCCCGCCCTTCAGCTGAAGTACTGGTCAATATTAATAGAATCAGGCCCCGGATGCAAGCGGTGCGTGTTTAGCTTAACTACTACAGTTCCAAGACAAGCCACGGCATCGCCGATGCATAGGCTGATAACCGCCCATTCCGCTCCACCGTGGCCCGATGAGGCTGCAGCCTGATCGAGGGATTAAGTGCAGTCTCTTTCTTTTCCCCGCCTCTGATTCTGCGACAATACCGAACTTGACTCGAACTCCATCCTATCTCCACTGCCAGTAGTATCAGACCGATATCCGGTTCTCCAGGGTTCCAAAGCCCACCTCCTCGAGATGTACGTGACCTTGTGCGGCAAGCGGGTTGACTGCAACAACGACACCCAATCCTGGCAAGAAGATCCGACCGACCCTGACATTTCAGGAATCGGGGTAACCACACCTTCCAAGTGACAGGGAAGAAGAGCCTTTCTTATGTTAAAACTCCCCAGGTTATCCTATCCTTCGTCATCACCGCGACCGCCTCTACCGTGGCCATGATATTGGCCTACGTCAACAGAGGTATCCCCGACGAGCAATACACCCGTCTCGACGACAGACTCATGGCCAGATTCGACGCATGTCTAAGACGCACGTCACCCGCACAAAAGGTTCACTCCAACGACGTGACCGGCTACCAGACATTCCTGCTCGCCCTCGGCGACCAATTCGTCGTGACGGGCATCGGCATCATGGTCGCGCTCTACTCCCAAATGTGCAGCCTCACCTCCTTTTCGTTCCACGTCGGCATGTGTCTCGCCTACTTCAGCCTGGGCGTCCACCTCAACACCCTCACCGCGCTGCGGGTACACTTCAAGAAGAACCCGGTCCAGAGAAAGATCCGCGTCGTCCTCGTCAGCTTTTCGGCTTTCGTTTTGCTAGCGAGCAAGTTTCTGGACTACCTGACCTGGGGGTACGACCCGGGGTGGCTTTGGGCCCGCACGGTTGTGGCGGGCGAGTCTGATCTCGGTCTTGTGATTTGGGACTGGGCCGCTCTCACCTTGGGTATTTGGTACGTTTACTACAACGCCATTTTGGCGGAATTGCCTTCCCATAAACTGGAGAAATCCGAGCGGCGAGAAACACAGCCGCTGTTCCTGAGGATCCTCGTCCGAATGTCGACCACGCGAGGGGCCAGAAGGGTCAGAACTTACATGAGACTGAGAGAGGAGAAACATCGACATAGAAGCGCCAAGAGGCTGCATGCGCTCACCACAGTTCTCAAAAGGGATATTACCTGGCCATGGCAGTATACTTCTCAATTTCTCAAGGTCTTCAGGCTCATTGCGGAGGATTTGTTCATTGATGTCTTCAACTCCTTGATTATCGTCATTGTCATCAATCTCTTCTGGTTCGGAATGGCCATCAAAGATTTCACAGAGGCCATGAGATCTGGAAACGTCAGTCTCAAGCCGCTTCTACAGTGGAAGTTTGGCCAGGTTATGCCCATGCTGCTGCTTCTAGTCTTTGGCTTCAGCGCCGTGGAGGCACATAAGAGCAAGTTGCGCCCGCGGGTTCCCTCGATTTGTTTAGGCGACTAATTTGAGCTTCAAGGCATCCAACAACACCCGCGGACACCGGCCTTTCCCAGAACGAGTCCAGCCCGATCCCCGAGAGTGACTACTTCCAGTCGGTCGTCCATGGAGATGACCGATTTCGGGGGCGATCTCGCATCCCATGCCGATTTCGAACGAGTCCAGGGATACTCACCCGTTCGGCAAAGAATGTCGGATCCTTTTGAGCGGAGAGTGGTGCCACTTGTACTGGGAGAACCCTCAAGCCTTGAAGCGATTCCAACGCTACTGATCACTGCAGACTTCGACCAAGGGAGCCAGGTGTGTCGCAACTCCAATTTTCTTCTATGGCCATGCCTTACCGGCCAAAATGCGTTTCATTGCAAAGGCTAACCAGGTCTTCACTCTTCAGTCAACCTATCCTGGCGAAACCGACCTGCTCGACGAAGCCGGAAAACGCTGCAAGATATATGTGAATATTTGCATTTACGTTCTTCTCTATTGATCGCCGGATGGGTCGTCTTTATGTACCTCTACTTCACCTACGCCATGACGATACTCGCCGCTTGTGACGTGGCTTGGATGACATACACCCTGGTACATCTATGTCGTGTGCGAAAGGAGGACATGGACGATACGATGCGCCTGCTTAACCCAGTCACCAGTGATCGGGACTAACCCGTATGGCCAGCCCCGGCGAGTGTCGGGACTCGGAACATGCGCAGTTTAGTTCTGATCTGGGATGATTGCAGATAAAGACACATTCAAGCTCGAGGCTGTCACGGGTCGGAACCTACTAGGCACCCATGGCGTAGGGGCTTCAGGTAAAAAGGCATTATAGGGACGGAGACGAGATGGTCGCGAAGCCGTGGCGCAGGTGCTGGAAGATAGCTGAGAGGGTGTGCTACGGACGGAGCTGGGATTTAAGGACCAGCTCGAGCAGCTAGGACTTCGAAGGAGCAGGAAATTGGGTCTCAAAGGACGAATCAGAGTCATCAGACGGTCTATGAGGAGGCTAGAAGCAGCCGGACTATGGAAAGGAGGATAAGGATTAATTCAACTATCTCCTTAAACCCTACGTTCTTGCCACTTCTTTGCTGCGACATCGCAGCTATTCCGTTTCAAGTATTCACTCCTTTCTTTTATGTTTAGTCCTGAAAGGCTTTCTTTGCCCTGAGAGTCTCAAGTCTTAAGTTGAACCTCTTTGACTGCAGAGGTGGCAGCGTCGGACTGGGACCATCGCCGCTTCGCTTCAGCTTCCGCTCCCAGGTGAGAAATCAGTGGAACACTTCTTTGTGAAATCCTACATAGTTTGCCTAGTCTTGACTTTCGCTCCCTTCCGCGCTCTGCTTTGCGATCTCCTCCTTCAATCTGGCGAAGTGCTCCTGCCATCCTCTCGTGGTGGGGTGATCAGGTCCATGAGTTTTGACATAGCTGTTACATGCCCTCTCGTAAAGCTGAGCCGACTCCGAGAGCCTGGCCTGTTGCTGGAAAAGGTATGCGAGATGTGCAATGCCATCGAGAGTTCGGGGATGTTCTCCGCCCATCACTTTTGCGAGGCCCCCGATAGCCTCTCGAAGCATCCGCTCTGACTCTTCATACTTTCCCTGATTCCCCAGTACTTCCCCGATCCTGATGGTACATCGAAGAGTGTGTAACCCTTCCCCACCATATATTCGTTCATATCCCTCTCCAGCATGTCGAAACATCTGTTCTGCCTCTTGGTTGTTCCCCTGGTCTCTCAAGACTATTCCAAGAGAGAATACTGAATTGATTGTATCAGGGTGTGTTGGTAGTGTTGATGGGAGGCCGTTACCGCATGTGCGTGATTTATTGGCGAGAGCCTGAGAGGCCAGACATGGAAGAGGGAGAATTCAGGCTTGCCGAATAATCAAATTCCGAGGGCGGGAGTCCAGTCTATTAATAGGCATCAGCATGGTGGTGGCTGAGAGGTGAGGTGAGACTGCAGCGCTAACAGTAACTGGCTAACAGCCTACGACCACGGTATACGCACGTGACCCCTTGCCGCTTCTCCTCGGGGTAAACAATAAGAGGATAACTGACCTTGCTCAGCTGAGGGGTTTAAGTAAAAACTACACCCAACTACTTGCTGATCTCTCCTTCTCCACCACTTCCACAAGCTTCAATTCTATGTTATAAATCCCCCATTAATACAGCAAGATCCTGAGCGATTCGCTTCAATGCCCCAATATCAGTATACACAGCTTCGCGTGGGACAAATTCGAGTTTTACGTTTGCACCAAGGGACGGCTGACGAGCCGCTTCGAGGAGATCTGGAGACGATCGACATCTCCGTCCCTAACCCGGGTTTCGGTCAAGTGCCCAACCATGGCTCCCCCAACACGCCTCTTTCACATCCCCTCTCCTCCGTTGTGGCGCTTTCGTACGTCTGGGGAGGTGAAAGCAAGCCCAGGCTGTTCGAAACACCTTCCGGCGTGATTCCCATCACGGAATCGCTGTTTTCCAGTCTCGGGAGACTGAGGTACACGGATTCTGATCGTGTTATCTGGGCGGATGCAATTTGTATCAACCAGGACGATACATCCGAGAAGGAGCACCAAGTTGCCATGATGGGCACCATCTATGGCTCGACCTCGAAGGTCATTTGCGATCTTGGAGACGCTTCCGACGACAGCGCGCTGGCCATGGCCCAGTTGGACATGTACTGGATGAAGAACATGCGAAAAGGGTGGCAATATTCTACCAGCTACCCCGTCCTGTGCGCCGAGGAGACGGCTGCACTCCTACAGCTCGAATGTCCCAGCCAAGAAGAGGCGGATGCTATAGACTTCTCTGCAACGTATGGGAGCTCGCACGGCGAGTGCGTTCGAAAGCTGCTCTCCCGACCATGGTTCAGCCGTCTGTGGGTAGTGCAGGAATTCGTTCTCGGGCAAGACGTTGAGTTGCTGTGCGGAAAACAACACATGCCCTGGTCAAGGTTGCTTGCAGGGCTCCTGACATATGGTGAAGGCTGGCCGTTCCTCGATCCGAATGACGTCCGCAGTTCCATCTCGGAGCACATGACGCCGTATTTCACCATGTGTTGGGTGCGACTGGACAGGCACATCGGTAACCATGAGCCTTCTCGGAGAGTATTCGACAAGGTCATGACCTTGGCGGCCGGATCCTGGGCCCCGGGGGCTTTCTCCACGCTATCTACCGTCCTCTCGACGTTTAGCCAACGCAAGACTCGATATCCCAGGGATAGGTACTTTGGGATTTTGTCCATGGCAACCGACCTGGAAAGTGGCTCTGGTTTGAAGCCAGACTACACTTCTCCTATCCAGGAGATTGTGTCCCGCTTCGGCCGCCATTGCCTCTTGTCATCGACAGGAGGCGCCTTTTCACTGACCCTGGCCGGTATATCAAGGCGACAGCGTCAGAAGCGAGGAACGACACCACGAAAAAGGACCCCAAGACGAGAACGCCACGCGGGTTTACCATCATGGATGCCCGATTTTACCAACTTGGACTCCTCCCTCCTGGAAGCTACGAAGCCAACCACCAACCCTGTTTATCGTGCTGCGGGAGACACGCCATTTTGCATCGAACTCGACTCCGGGTGCGATCAATATGCACACCTTGTAGGGTGTTGTGTCGACGTGGTCTCTCTGGTGGAGCGGTACGAAGACGGACCGAAATCAGACCTTGACTTTTACTTTAGACGATTCCGACAATGCCTCAAATTCTTCTTGACCAGCGACAATGCCGCCTCTGTTGCTCCGCGAACAGCAAACCTGACGACCGAGTCTGAACCAACCAGGTACCTCCCAACTGGAGAACACATCTTGGACGCGACATGGAAGACCATGTGTAACTACTGCCCGGCCATGGCAAGCGACGCTACAACCATCGCCCAGGGGTTCAGGCTCATGCATCTCAGAGAGATGGCCCAGATGGAGGGGGAAACGCTGGCGAGCACCCACTCAATCACCAGAGAAGAAGCAAAGCGACGCCTGTCAAGCTTCTGCGTCGAGATGGTAAGGTCGCTGTCAGGCAAGTGCGCCAAGACGAAGAGAGGCTATTTCGGCACTGTTCCAGCCACGACTCGACCTGGGGATCAAATCTGGGTCATGTCGGGATGTACTTCTCCCTTCGTGCTCCGCCCGGGACACAAGTCGGGGCCCCGTGGCATGTTTCGGCTGGTTGGGGTGGCTTTTGTGCACGGCATCATGGAAGGGAAGTATTTGCAAGATCCACGCTGCAAGTTTCGCGGCGTGTCATTGTACTAGGGATCCGTTGAGGACTTCGAGGCAATATTGTGTTTGAGACGGCTGTCTACGCGCAATCATCTTGCCGCGACTTGAAGTACAACTATCCATAATCCATCTCCTTACGCTTACTCGACGGAAGAGCCGGTGAAACGATCGTACTCTTCGGAGTCATACTCTTCAGCGGGGCTCTTGTGCCATTCTTCATGAGAAAATCCACCTTCGGAGCCGGGTACGATGGGAAAGCGGTTCTCCGAAACGGGCGAAGCGGCTCGGGGGAATTGAAATCCCCAAACTCGGTCGAGCGCCCGAAGACGTTCATCGAGGCTCAGCGCCGGCTCTCGTGCTCTTTGCGCCGCCTTCTCGGCCTCTTCGGCCTGGACTTCGGCGGCGTTCTTGGCTGCTTCTTCGGCTTCCCTCTGGGCTTCTTCCTCGGCTTCCCTCTGGGCTGCTTCCTCTGCCTCCCTCTGGGCTTCTTCCTCCATTTCCCTCACCCTGGCGGCCATTTTCGCTTTCCTGTTCGCCTTCTTGGCCTTGACGCTGAGGCGTGGCTTGTTGAACGCTTCGGTCGGCTGCCACGGCCTCAATCCCCTGCGTTGCTTCGGTGCCGGGGGCTCGGGTAGGGTTGGTGGGGATGCGAAGCGTGTGTCGACGGGTTCTTCTTGAGGAGGTGAGGGGTCTGGATTTCGTGTTAGTCAAAAGCAGATATGGCACGATCCTATGAGATCTGGCTCAAGGGGGGGGGTTGACGGTCAAACTGGCTACGTACCTAATGACTCGTTTGGCTTTGGAAAGATGAGCTCTGAAGCTTCGAGGTCGGGTTCTGGTTGTGGTTCCGTTTTGACTTGTTCCTTTTCGTCTGGATTCTGTTTGACTTGTGTCTCTTTGCCCTGACTCTGTTCCACTTGTGTCTCTTCATCCAGGTTCTGCTCGGCTTGTGCCTCTTCAACTTGTTTATCCGGAATTCTCGACGTGTCAGGCTGACTCCGTTGCTTCTCCGTTGCCAAACTACTCCTGTGAAGTCGAATCAGGCTATTCACGAGCACCATGACAGCCGTATCAGGCTTCCCCAACTTGGCCAAGAAATCGTCCACAAGCGACGACTCCAGCCCCCCGCAGTAAGCCGAGACTCTCGAATCGACATAGCCCGAGACCCCAGGCCGCTGAAGCACGCCCGACGAACTCGCCATGTTCTTGTGAATCAACTTCATCAGCCTCGAAAACTCGAGCACATCGCCGCACCTCCCAATCTCTGTCTCCGCGAGCGCGACCAACCCGGGCAACTCGTACACCTGCGCAGCGTCGGCCACGCGAACGGCCGTCATGAACTCGAACTCGTTCTTGGTCTCGGGAGAACAGCCCTTGGGTCTCAGCGCCTCGTACTTTTCCGTGAGGAGGAAGTTGAAGAGCACGTGGCCCACGTGGACGGACATGTGCGGGAGCACCAGACGCGAGGTGCGTGTTGTGGAAGATATCGGGCAGTGGCACTGGTGGTCGTAGGGCCCGTTGGTGCTGATTTTGACGAGGGAGCGGAGCTTGGTGCTCTTGAGAACCAGGGCTCTGGGGACTGTGAGGATCTCGCCCGTGTCGAAGATGGCGGACACTGCATCGCCGGCGAAGAGCCTAGTTTGGTTAGTGAGCTGTAGTTCAAGTTGACCGGGTTGAGATACTTACGATACTTCTGGTCTGGGGTCATCTCGATCGTCCCAAGCCCCGGAAGGCTTCTCTGTTGAATCGCCCGCCATTTTGAAACGCGCGCCGATCCCGGAAAGGAGCTGTGACGTTTAAACAATGTTCAGAGCTCTCTCAAGGTAAAGACTGAGTGGGCGAAAGAAACGCTCTAGTAGGGACAAGGGAGCTTAAATAACTCTTTTTTCCCGCGAAACCGTCAAGGGCCTGCTCGGCAAAAAAAGCAAATAAAATCCAGGCAAAGTCCAGTCTCCCCTCTCCGTGCCAGCTTTGAAAGTTGCAATAGGACTTGTTGCAGCTCAGCCTCCGCAGATCATCAAACAAACACAACAGGCAGGCGCAGCAAAAGGCAGCAGAGGCATCTAAGCGGGCGGCCCAACTGCGAGGCGTTTTCATGTTCCTTGCTCAACTAGCCCAACGCGACTAATCAACGTCTCGCTTTGCTCGCTGTTGGGTCACATCTTGCAAGACCAGTTTGCCTCCGGGTTCCACGGAATATGCCTATCGGATCCTGTTGCGTGACCGACACAGTCACGCCGAACGCTGCCCGTGTTACTGAGCCACAGGCTTTTTACTTCGTGGGCGTGATTGGGTTGGGGATTATTTGTCCTACCAACTGCGTTGGTTGACATGTCGGAGTAACAGGCCCTTTTTACATTTTGTGAGAGGTATCGCAAGCGAGAAATGGATAAAGCGGCATGTCTTTGCTGCAACTCGCTCGTATTGGACTTTGCAGACACGCTCCGGGAAACCGTGGCACTCGGAAATGAGGACTCGTGTGACCTTCATGTTGGCTCTCATGCACGGGCGGACTGGAGTTGCTGAAGTGTCTCGGAGGTTTTGATCGTCTGTGACTACTATGTCGTGATACCGTAGTAATTGCATTTTTGCCCAACGTTGCAGTAGTTGTGACGGCTGATTTGGTTTCGCAAGGTCTCACCAGTCCTAGACTTCACATTGTCGTGCGACTTTTCCCATTGAAATCAACGTCAACCGCGTGAAATCGCTTTTCTCCCGACTGACACGCGCGTGTTCATGAAATAGGCAAGTCTTCGGGTGGTTCCATTTCGGCACATAGGACTTTACAAGCGGATGCAGAATCCATGTCATTGGCCGCGTCGGGTATCATGTGAATAGACAGCAAGAGTAGACGAGCAATTCCGTCTCTCGCAAGATACACTTCCCCTCCCTCCCCGTCAACTACGTTCATACGCTCTCCGAGGATGCTGAAACTGTCTGCCCGGTGACACTTAGCCCAACACTGCTCAAGCAGCTTTCTAACTGAAGTTTTTTTTAGATTATCCTCTACTTCCTAACCCCGTTTGATTTACATTTAACACTACCTCCTTGAAAACACACCGCTCCCGTGGGTTCTACCGATGTCAACGGACTCAACGCCATCTTTGGTATCTTTGGTCATTAAATGGCTAACAGCTCATCGGCATATCGACACCTGTCCAATTATGAGTCAGGAACATACCTCTACCCGTGGCCTTTACATTGCGCAATGTCAGTGACTTATTGGGATAAGAATATGCCTTGCTCCCTATTCTCAAATAGCTGAAGGATTTTGCTGGCCATTTCCTCTAGTAGTCGTCTTCACTCCAAAAGTCGTTCTGAGCTTTTGGTGTAAAAATATAGACGCCATGTCCCTTCGTTTCATCCGGATGTGGCTAATGTAGAGACATCTTGGATATCATTAAATACATTCCCCGAAAACTATTGACATAAATAAAAATAAATCTCACGTCGTCTCGACATGGAGACTCGTGGCTAATGCAGCTGCCTTGGATATCGTTATCTCTATGTGTTACACAGTTGCTGCGATCACTCTCCTTCGTCTAACTTTGATCGGAGGTTTAGATTTCACAATGTTTCCCTCCCAACAGAGGACGCGAAATAACACGAGTTTTAAGGGGACCTTCGGACATCAAGAGTACTTATCTAGTCGCCGTCCAAACAGACGGAAACCCAAGTATATTTATAGTAGGTTACAGATGTAAATCCGACAAGAGGTACGCAAAGAGATCAGGATAATTTTCAAAAACAGTCCCCGCCGCGCAGCCAGGGCGTAAAGACCGTTAATCCTTCACTCCTCACTTGACCCCCTTGGAATTTAACGTCGCAGAACCTTGAACGACTGGTTGGTACCTCCGTGGCCAGGGTACACAAGGAAAGCAGTGCCGTTAGCCGTGTTGCCAGCAGTCAGGTCCAAGTAGTTGGTCGGGAACTTGACGCTGCGGAGCCTAAATGCAAGCACAGTTAGCAGCTATACCCATCGCCTGCTCCGCGGGAGACTTACCTAACAACGGTTCCTTCCTGAATGTTGGTAACCTCGCCTCCTTCGAGGTACCACTGAGCAGCAGCATCCCAGACATTCTGGGAGCCATCACATCGGACCTTTCGTCCCTCGCCTGGAGGAGTTTAGCCAAAGTTGCGAGAAGAGCTGGGGATATGCACTCACCATCAGCGAAAAGAATGTATTTGTTGCCCGAGTTCTTGACGACGACGCGAGTCTCAAAACCGGGGACAGAGTAGAACTCCCAGATCTGGTTGGGGTTGGTGGTGTTGGTGTTGTTGTTGCTTGTGAAGGATCAATGTCTTAGTATACCAACAATCAATACCGTTTGTTCATATTCTTTGACACTCACAAAGCGATGACGGCAGGGTCAGCGCCTCCGCCAGAGTTGAGATCGACAAAGGCAGGGCCAGATCCGCTCTGGATGTTGGCTTTGAAGCGATACTGGGGCTCGTTGGAAGGCATGGTAATGGGAGGAGATGGAAAGTTGTGTGTTTGATGCTGAGATTGCGTGTGATTGTGGACTCTGGTGCTTGAGGGTGAGGAGGAAAGTCTGTCTGAGGGGGAAGGCATTTGGGTATTTATATTCAACACAGGGGCTTTTGGAGGGGGGACAAATTCTGGTAAACAACGGACACGTATGCCAAGGTTGAAGGGAAAGGAACTGCAAGCCCACCAATACTTTCATCAACACACATCAAGGCATCCGTAGAGGCGCCAAGAAGTGACAACAAATGGTCTACGTTCCATTCTTTCCAGATTGGAAAAGGTCGACAGATGCATGGCTGGCTGAGGTGCCCTGTGGTGGAGTCACTGGAATTTGGATTGATCAGATGTGCGAATACTCGACGAATATTACATGTACATGCAGCGTAGCTATGGTCTCGTGCCGTCCAAGTCGTACATGGCTTGGATGAGTATGTACGTAATAGAGCCACTATACTATTGAAATTGAAAACACGCCTTATTGCTTGGAGTGATTGCGTGACCTAAACGGGCTGACATTGCCAACATGAACCTGACCCTGCCGCGATGTACTCTGTAAGCCACATACGTGGCATACCTCAAGCCGTAGTTTTTCTGACGTTGGAACTTTAAGAGCTTAATCGAATTATACGACGGCAAGAAGAAATACGACGTAGTTTTCTTATTCCATTTCTCGTATCTGGCCATGCTACAGGTGTGCCCCAGGCCCATAAGGGTTCACCCGGTGGCTGGCCAGTACAACAGGCTGTCGCGTGCCGACGTGCATGCCCAGGCGGCAATGCCGCGGCAGTCAAGCCAGTCATCTTCACACGCAGAATGCATACATCTCAATCATCAGCCAGCCACTTTCAGGTGAGAGAAACTGGTTTAGGACACAGCGTCCACGGCGAAACCCGTGGTCCCCGCTTTGAGGGAGGAGAGTCTATATACGTCTCAATAAGCTTCTTCAGCTTCGACCCTGCACCCCGCAGACGACCGTGGAACCGGCTCATTCAAGTCTAGCTTCTCTCGACGTGGCATCCCAGAAGCAGCTAGGGTGAGACAAAGCGGTTTACAGACGTACTGCAGCCAAACGGAGCGTTTACTCCGTTCTCATCCTGGCTCCGGCTCGTCTCGGCTTTGACCCCAGATATCCCTGACGCGGGAGTTGGCCGACTGGGGCGGAGAGTCCGAGATCGGATGGGAGTTGAACCATTTAGCTACGAGTGTCAGTCAGTCGAGCTCAGATGAGATCCCCATCGGGGTCGGTACAGCTGGTCTCGAACGGCCCTGGCTAAACGGCAATGAGTTGTGGCGTTAATAGCAGCGGGATCACCCGCTTTAGCAGCCGGGGGCAATACGGGGATTCCGGGGACGTGGCCCCGCATGAGAAGCCCAAACTCCACCTCGGTGAGGCATCTCATCCTGGTAAGGAAAGCTATTACGCAGACGCTTTCCGAACTAGCGAACTACCTTGAGATGTTTTATGCTTCCCGTGTAGCACTTTCAAGAAGTCGATTCAGTGCAGCATTATAATTTATACATACCAGGTATCTGCATAGAATTCCGACTTGAGTCTTGCTACGTCTCTTGAAAAGGGGTGGCCATACCCGGAGAAAACTCCCCAACCTCGTTCCAACCCTCCCTCACTTTCAACTCAAAGTCGGCATTGGTATTTTTCCTTACAAGCGATTTCCATCACCAGCTCTGATCGAGTGACTTGATGTCGGATTTAAGATGCCACTATGTCTAGCCGCTCGAGCTAGTCGGTCTCAATATCCTTCAGGTCCATGCCCGTGAGCCTGTTGCGTAGCAGATGTAGGAACAAACTCAAGGTATAATCGGTTTGAGTCAGAGACTCCTTATAACCCACGTGCGGTCCTAACCTTGTGGGATCACGTCTTCGTTGGCTGAAGCCCGCGTACAGTCAGTACAAGGGAAAAGGTCTCCAAGACCTCTGCGTCGTCGCTCATGAAACGTTGCCCCGCCCTCGCCTTCAATTCTGTGCCAGACATTAATTTCACTACCCTGGACACCTTCACACTTCGCCCTGCCAAGTCCCCACGCCATCAGTTCATCACTCATTCTGGTACTGTGTTCCTATGATACGTAGCTAGAGGTCCCTCATAAGCTACGAGCAGATCATCCATCCTCCACACCGTGTCGAAGACGTGAATGAAACTTGCCCATTGAACCCGGACATGAGATGTGTCTGCTTCGAGCCTCTTCGATGAAACCCTCATTGGGGCTAGGTCGTTTTGCATATGCAGGAGGTCGGCGCATGCTATATCCTTCTTTGAGTTCTGTCCCATCGTCTTGTTTTTCGCAAAAATCCGCATATAAACCAGGCAACCCAGTCGCTCTGTGGTCCAAAGGCAATCGGCGTCACCTCACCCTGGTGCGAAAGCGTGTGCGTGCAGCCGTGAAGGTCCGGGTCCAGAGAGGTATAGCAGGTCCAGATCCTAACAGTACGGTCCTTCCCCCCCGAGGCAATCCGCCCGCCATCCTTCGAGCAGGTGGCTGACATCACAGCTGAAGTATGGCCTATTAATCCCTGCACGGGACGGCCAGTCGCGACATCCCAAACCGTAACCAGTCTGTCAGTTGAGCTCAAGAGGACATGCATGCTATCCGGCGAGAAGGTGACCGATGACACTGGGCCTCGGCTCAGAAGCGTGTGTTTCAATCTTTCAGTCGCTACATCCCAGATCTTGGCCGTGTAGTCGTCTGAGCCTGAAACAAGCCATTGGCCATCTCCCGAAAAGGCGACCGAGATGACGGCACGGGCGTGGCCCTCGAGAACTTGCACCGGGAAACCTGTGGCACCGTCCAAAATCTTGAGTATCGCAGGAAATATCTTCGCACACTCCTCATTCCCTAAGATGGGTCTCACCCTCGCGGTAAAGTAAGCCGACGCCTCAACGTCTTTCTGTGCCTGCTTGATGCTTACCCCTTCCGACAGTTGACGGCCGCCTTGGTCCTGTTCTTGCAAGATAGGTTGATGGGGCACTCCCCTTTCTCCGTCGGCGCCATGTTCTTGCTCCAGCAGCACCTTGACGATATCGGCGTGTCCCTCCTGAGAGGCGTGGTGAAGAGGCGTCCAGTCATCCTGATCTGTGGCTTGGGTGTTAGCCCCCTTGGCGAGCGCCGAGTAGCGCCAACACGATCTTGAAATGTTCATTCTGTGAGGCGAGGTGAAGTGGCGTCGCACCATTGTCATTGGGAACGGAATCATCGACCCCCTTGCTCAAGAGCGCTTGAACTATCTCGAGGTCACCGTAAAGTGAGGCGGAGTGAAGGGGTACCCATCGAGACTTACCTGCGGTTGAGGCATCAGCTTCCTCTGCTCGGGGCGCCTGGACGATATCAACGGAGGGCGTCTCGATAGCTTCAACGGAGGGCATCTCAACAGCCTCAACGGAGGTCTCGACGGTTTCATTGCAGAGCGTCTCGATGATTTTAGCCCGTTCAGTCTCTGGGAGGTACTTGGGGTCTTCTGGGACTGTAGCAACGGTATTCCCAGCTCCTAGTGTCGGGGTATCTTGGAGATGGATGCTCCACCGAGCTGACCATGTCGTAATTTCTGCACTTGTCCGTAAGAGCGCAGTAGGGAGAGTGGACTCGATGGTGGCGTTTCGTGTTCCCTACAAGGAAAGAATCGTCAGTTGTTTTCGAAACTTCTGTATGTTCTACTGAGAGACACTGACCTTGTTGGTGGCTCCACCATATCGTGGGAGTCGCGGCTGCTAGTCGTGCTATATATCGAGGACGGCCGAGATGTGCGCACCCATGGAAGCCTCGATGCCTCGGAGGCCTTCAGACGAAGCGCCGGGTCTGCTACCATGCACTCGGTGACAAATCTTCAGCATTCCTGACTTGTCCCAGTGGCCGGATGAGTCATCTTGAGAGCCGACCTTGTTAGTTATCGATGCCCTCACAGAAGCGCACCCAGAATCACCATCCTTGGTTTGCCGACACGAGTTCATGATCTAGAGGCCTAGGGCGGACGACTCGGCCTTTTGAATACGGGCCGGGGGCTTCCTCTTGAAGAGCCACATTCAGTTCGTCGAGTGCTATTCCCATGGCCTTGCAATTCCCTCGTTTCCCGGAAAATCTACCAGACTTGACCGTGATGTAACCGAGTGTCTTGTGCATTGTTCCAGGACCGAAGGGGCCTTGGATGCGTACTTCACTCCGCACTCGGAAATCTTGCAGTTCATTGAGTCTCAAAACAAGCACGGCCGCACTCGATAAGGACTTCTAATCACAATACATTGATTACAACAGTACGAGATACCGAATGTCTAACCGCCACGCTTCTCTAAGATCATGCTCCTGGATTTTCCTCTTTCTTTGCTTTTTGTGACAGTCAGTTCAAAAATGTCACATTGCCAGATGCAGGGTTGATAACCTGAGAACGATCGGAGTGTCTTAGGGAAATGCCCTCATCATCGCGGGAACTCCTGGGAGCAGTGAAAGGCGCCAGCGGCTTCCAGTAAACATACGGGGGGCTTTTTTTTATATGTATAGTTGTCTAGGTTCATTGTATAGCTTAAAATTTGAATGAAGCTCGAGATTCTGGGATTAATAGCTACCCCAGATATGCGGCTCGTGGCCCAGATTATGACTTGTGGCTCCCTGCCTCCAGGTTCACTGCCTAAGTAGCCCTTAAATAGTAACTCCCGGTACATATTCACGAAAGATACGTTAGGCTAACGCATAAATCCCGCCTTCAACTCCCGAAAGTCGAGTCGGAGCTGCACAACAGACTGGAGGTTTAGGCCAAGCTCCTCGGCACGGTTGTTGCATTCGGCTTGGGTGTACGGAAAAGGTAGTTATGTAAAGTCGGCGGTTCGCCAACCAAGTCTTCTTAGACGGCTAAACCCCGACTTCAACGGTCAATTCGATTGCCATGATAATGTCTAATTTTAGGTTCCTATGCAGCCCATATCCGCAGAGTGGAAGACGGAATCATCAAAACGGCAACCGGCCAACGCCCAACGGCATGAAATGTTGGCCGTGTTTCCGCCCACGATTGGATCCTTCAACTGCCAACAGTGTCAAGCCCATTAAATGGCACTTCCCGCCCGCTTGCCGACCCCCCTCAAGTGCATTACCCGACTCGACGGTTATCTCCACGAATGCCCTCGTAGCGTCCCCCGGACAAGACAAACAAACAACCCCCGCATTCCCCCGCGTGTTAGACTCGGTTGGGCCGTTCCCCGGGCCTTCGTGTCGTCATGTTCCTGACAAAGCATTCCTTTGTTTGCCTCTGTTGGCGGCTTTCGGGCTGCCAGCTGTCGGCTACGGGTTTCTCCTCGTCGGTTAGGGGTACTCGAGGGAGGCCTTCGAGGGATGGAAAACGTTTACTTATAGTCTAACCGTTGTCGCTGCGTGCATGAACTTCACGTCCTGCCGTGTCACCACATCTCCGTCAGCACCTTATCTCACCCCCAACTCATCGCAAAAATGCTCGGCAAAGTTGCACTAGAAGAGGCATTCACCCTCCCCCGGTTCCAGGAGAGAACGCGGTGGTGGGCGTCGCTGTTCTCCGTCGACCCCGAGAAGCACGCGGCGGAAATCACAGACATCACCGAGACGCGCATCAAGTACATGGACAAGCACGGCGTGGGATATACCATTCTTTCCTACACGGCCCCCGGTGTTCAGGATATTTGGGATCCCAAGGAGGCGCATGATTTGGCGGTCGAGATCAACAACTACGTGGCAGAGACCATTAAGCCGCATCCAGATCGCTTGGGCGCCTTTGCGTAAGTGTCTTGACCCCCGATAGCTCTATTGCATCAACTAACACACTCAGCACGCTGTCCATGCATGATCCGTCCCAGGCCGCAGCCGAACTTGAACGCTGCGTCAAAGACTTGGGCTTCAAGGGCGCCCTCGTCAACGACACGCAACGTTCGGGCGACGACGGCGACGACATGGTCTTCTACGACGGCGCCGAATGGGACGTCTTCTGGGCAAAGGTATCCGACCTCGGCGTCCCCTTCTACCTGCACCCGCGAAACCCAACGGGAACCATGTACGACAAGCTCTGGGCCAAGCGCAAGTGGCTCATCGGCCCGCCGCTCAGCTTCGCCCAGGGCGTGAGCCTTCACCTGCTGGGCATGGTGACCAACGGCGTCTTCGACCGCCACCCCAAGCTGCAGGTCGTCATCGGCCACCTGGGAGAGCACATCCCCTTCGACCTGTGGCGCATCAACCACTGGTTCGAAGACGTCAAGAAGCCGCTGGGCTTGTCGTGCCAGAAGACCATCCGGGACTACTTTGCGCAGAACATCTGGATCACCACCAGCGGGCACTTTTCGACGCCGACGCTGGAGTACTGCATCACAGAGATTGGCGCCGACCGCATTCTGTTTTCTATCGATTATCCGTTTGAGTCCTTTGGGGATGCGTGCGATTGGTACGATGGAGTGTCGCTCAAGGGCGACGAGGTGCGCAAGATTGGCAAGGATAATGCCAAGAAGCTGTTCAAGTTGGCTGCTTTCAAGGACTCGGAATAGATGGGGTTCCAGGATAGAGAGTTTGATATGTGTACCTTCAAGTTTCTATGCCCGCCTCACGGCCATTTTCAAGTTCCAAATTCCATCCTTCACCACCTTGGTATATTTTATCCGTACGGATTATCTCCAACGTGGCACCTTGATACGTCGGTACGTCATCCCATCCACTTCATTACAGATTTGAACTGGAGTCAATTCGTACCTGCCTGATTATTCGCGGGGGTGGTCTGGGGCAGGACCCGTCGAGCGTGCTTCCCTGCAGTGACGCTGGGTCTTTCTACTTTGGGCAGGTACGAAGTACTTCAGGTTGGTGTTGCCCGAATGTCACAACTCAGACCAAACATGATGGCTTCTCTCTTTTGTACCAAATCTCCCCCGGGCCCTCGAAACTTCGATTCCCCCTCGCTAGCACTCCCGTCAGTGATTGGGAGGCCTCAAAAGGCTCACAGCTGTCTTCGTCGACTCCGGGACCCAGTTTGCGGCCCCCAACTGCCTTCACATTTGCGACACACCCCGGGAACAACATTCTGAATGAACCAATCGTCTTCCAACGCACACATGTGGTCACAGTGGCTGCTGGGTTTGGTCACAATGGCTCAAGGCACATTTGTGCGCTTCATTCGACTCCCGCTACCAAAGCCCTCCCTCCTCCCTTCTCACTAGGGACCTCCCTCACCTTACCTACGTAGGTAGGGAGGTATTTGATGATTTCCCTCCCGTCTCTTTGCGAGCCACAAACCCCATCCCACCGCCATACTCCTCCTACATCCTTCCCTGATGATTTTGATATATTCGCAATCACAACCGCAGACATGCCACGTCACCTTCGGGATTATTACGAGCATCGGAGGATGTACGAGCACGCCAGGCTATCCCCTCGTTCTCTTCTGCCTGCTCCTCCCAGGTAAGTTATCTTAGCCAACTTCCATCCAGCCATGGGGTGGCAGGCAGTAAGTCCTCGGTCATTACCACAGCCGTCGCGGGATTGAGTCTAAGCAGTGGTCAGCTAACAGACCCCTGGACCAGCCCAAACTGAATCTGAATCTAATCCACGATTAGGTGTGTGCGAGGTTCAGGGACGCAATTCCACCTGGCACGCCGTTGACACATTTGTCGACGAAGGGTGGAGATGCGCCAGCAGAGTCGACATCAAACAAAACGTCGCCCACGCCCTAGGTTTTCAACATGAAGTCAAGGCGTTTAGACGAAAAGCGTATCGAAAATTCGATGGCCACCAAATCAAGGCAATCGGAACCATTGTCCTCCCAGTGAGGAACTCGGCCGGCGACGTTGAGAGTTTGGAGGCTTTGGTCTGGGAAGACCACAACGTTCCCTTCAACCTCAAGATACACCATACCATCACTTCCCATTTTCTCAAGAGGAAAGAAGAATCAATTGAGCGTGGCATACCAATACTCCAAATCAACGACCATGCCACAACAACCGCAGAGTCTCAACTCAAACAAGACGTCCCGAGTCCCCCGACTGCCCTCACTCTTCGACAAGTCTCCAGTGCCAATCGCCCGAGCCTCCGACACGCCTCTGGAGATACCATCAAGTCTGCCACCTCAGCCGGGGACTCTGAATATGCATCAGCACCCACACTTGCCTCGCTAAGTTCCGCGGAGAAAGCGGACGCTTCCCACGGATCTGACCAGCTCACCACAAACGACCGACAATCCGAGAATGATGCGGCCACGTGGTACACCAGCTCCCCTACCGATGGTCAGTCCGTCCGGGGCTACGTCCAAGAATTTGCTGGGGACATCTACCTCAGTCTTCGCTTGGAGCGACACAAAGCCGAATGGAACGCCATATCAGCAGATCTTCCGGTTCTCATCAAAGCCTTCGCTATCAAGGTCGGATATTGCTCGGACAGTCACCTGCATAGAAATGTGATGCAATTTGTGCACAAACACTGCGAGTGAGTCTCAAGCGAACCAATCCGAAAGACGGTGTTTCCTAACAATGCTTCAGTGAAATCATCAAGAGCATTTCGGCTCTGATGTCCGAGGAGGACGAGCCCCCCATTCGTCGGGACAGCAACATGTCCTTAGCCGACAAGATGGCCATGTGGGATGCAAAGGATGCCGACCAGCCAGAACCAGAGAAGGATTCCATGTTTGACGGGGTCGGCGATGACGAAGACGACCTTGACGAAAAAAGGATAGCAGAGTACAGAGGTCTGGTTGCTGGCTCCCCGCCATATTGTTGGTTGTTGTCCACACTGCGCAGGGAAATGCTCCAACACGTCAACAAGCCCGGAACGGAGCCTGCCGACGAAATCAGGAAGAGAATACTCAGCGAGCTGCCTTCGGGCGAGATCAGCAAGCAACAGCCACCTTTGGTTTACGAGACTACATTTCACTTTCCCTGTAGTCCACCCCAGGAAACCCTTCGAAACATGCTCACCTTCACTCTCAACTCCGGTTGGCTACATGCAACTTCGGTCGAGGAGTACATGCAGTACATGTGGCCAGCGAGTGGGAATAACTTGGTCGACTTCCTCCAGCGGGCGTACGATGTGCCAGGGTCTACTGTCTATGGTATGTGATCCCTCTTTCTTTCCATCCTGTGAAGACTTTGTGCGATGGCTAAACAACTGAGAAAGACACACGACCTGACAGGACCGAGCTCTCGGCTTCCTATTGGTGTGGCTGGCTTGAATTCGGAGTCTGTGGTTCTGGATATGCTGTTGCAGAGTACGGCGAGCAGATATCATGGCTCACCGCAGCTACCCAGAAAACAGGGAAGAAGGTTATGGCCTACAGGCCATTCATTGACTGCATCCAAGTAGAGACTGGCAAAGGACCGAAACGAAGCGTCCATTGCACAGTTGAACTTGATTCTGATCCTGGTGTGGCGACAGTTAGTTGGGAACCGATTCTCAACCACCACGTTGTCGTGCGAGGATTCCCGATTCCTTCAAAGCCAGCAAGCTGCAGCGGCATCGACGCGTCGTTCGAAAGTCTCATAGACTTGGTCGGAGGAGGTGTTTTAAGGAATGTGTCGAAACGGATTCTACTCTTTGGAAGTCGATGCTCCCTTGGGCTTGTCAGCCACGGAAAGAAAACGTCTTCATGGAGATTGATCACCCAAGAATCCCAAAACTCCCCAGGCCAAGCCACCCAGGGGGAGATTTCCCGTCTCCCAGAGCACACGTTGCAGGTACTTGCAGTTTTTCAGTCTGCTGCTGGGCCCGATGGGAATCGACACGTCATCATCGACTGCACCTGCGATTCCCGAGACTCAGGTAAACCCTTTTCAAAAGAAGCAATAAATGAGAGTAGCCATGCTAACATTCGTTCTTAGGTCATCGTTATTGCCACGAAAAGGCTGGAGATTCCTCGCTTGGTGAGCTCCATGATGACCACATCGGGCGAGGACGAAAGCAAGCCTCATTTGGCGAGACGCCAGCGGTGGTCGACGCAAGTGGCTCTGCATTGATTTCTCGGTACCTCTCAAGCTCTACCAATGCTTCCCGAGCTCAGGCTGCCAGGGGTTCAAATTTCCCGGGAATCGAGACTTTCGGCGCGATGGGGAGCTGGTACAAACCAGAAGCTCTTCTAGACTCTCACTTCAGTTCAACATCAACATCCCCAGAGTATTCAATTGACTCTGAAATGCTGTCCTTGTCTGACGCATCCGACCTAGTCGACCCGTTTGGCTTGGGTGAAGAAAGCGGGAGAATCCTCAGCAGATGCCTCCACGCTTTGGTCAAGGAGTGGCATGGGATTCGAGGGAAGCAGCAATCGCCCGGCCAATCCTTTCAGACGACTAGAGGAGCGCCTACTCAAACCTCCAGTGCCTTTTCATCTTCTGGTGCCTCGACTTTGAGACCGGGCAAAAGATGTCGAGACTCGGGCATTGGAAGTTCCCTCGATGGAAGCAGCTCCGCCCAAACAGGCACAAAGAGACGAAAGGTGGAAGACCCCTCGAGAAGGATCTGGGCCTGTCCCTTTTGGAAATACGACCCTGGAAAGCACTGGGAATGTCTTCAGAAGCTGACACGAATAAGGGACGTGAAGCAGCATTTCTGGAGACACCACAGCCCGGAGGTTTACTGTCAAACGTGTTTCGAGATTTTTGCAGACCAAGATGCCTGCAACGAACATCTTTGGGCTAACCAACGTTGTCCACCTCGTCCCAATGGGAAGTTCGACTTTGTTCCTCACGAGAAGCGCAAATCGCTGCAGGCGAGGTCCAAGCGAGGGCACACAGAGGAGGAGCAGTGGTATGTCATGTGGGACATTCTCTTTGAGGAAAGAGAAAGGCCAATCTCTCCATATAGGGTGGTCGAGAATGCCGAATGGTATACCCTCTGTGACGAGCGTGGGCCGGGCATCTTGACCGAGACTCTGACAAGTCACTACAACGAGCTCCACGGCCTGTCCTTGGCTGAGTGGGAACCGGCAATGCGCCGGATTGTTCGAGATGGGTTCCGAGATCTCTTTCGAGAAGTCGAGTCGGCCAGATTCCCGTCGTCGGATGAGGAGGTTCCTGCATCTCACGAACTTGAGACGGGTACTCTAGCCGACATGCTTCCACCCGACCACTCTGCGCCTCCGACTGACGGAAATGCAAGCATCTTCAGACTGTTTGCCCCAAACATCCAAGGCGATGGCGTCGTTGGAGGCACTGGTTCATCCCAGAGACGCTTTGCGGTGTCGACCCTTCAGCCTGCAATTGGAGGTTTCCAGGATGGCGCAGGTAGTCTGGACCTGCAAGCGGCGACCAACGACGGGACGGAAGACGCACTGGCTTGGGATCCGGCGTGGGATATTGATGCTCCGTGGGCCACGGCCAGCCGGGCTTTGGGTGGATAGAATGGATGACTGAGGTAAGTGGGTGGAAATGACTGTCCCTAACTATTCTACGACGGTTGACCGAATTGGACCTATTTGACTTTCTTACGTGCTGCAAGAGTGACTGTTTGTACGTTTTAATGTGTCTTTGCATCACGTAGAGTCCTGATCTCGGCGTAGAATTGCCCAAACAGCAGAGGTGCAATGTCACAGATGGAGGGCATGGAAGACACATGAGAGCGCCACACTGAGAGCGGCAGTGGAGGCTACAAATAGGTTGCCATGGACGCAACAAGCCAAATAGGACTTGGGCGGTGCCTAAATTACTTCACAATCTGAGATTGGACTCTCGCACTATAATATCGAGGTTCCTCGCTGAATGATAGGAGCCTCACCAAACTCACCACCACTTCTCCATCCCTCCTCCGACAAACGTCTCACGAGTCACAATGAACAACAAGAACCCCCTCCCCCCACGTTCAACCAACCCGAATGGCGCAAGATCAAAAGAATCCTTGCTGCAGGGTTTTAGTTCCTCCGGTTTGACGTTGCCGCGTCGCACCCACACACTCGGCCCCGTAGCTTCGATCGCGCAATCCGCATCACGCCTGACGAAGATGCAGCCTCGGAGGCCCGTGGAGAGCGCGTGGAAGGCTCGGATGACATGTGCTTGCTTGGGGGGATTGGAGTAAGCGGGGGTCTTATATATCGAGAAAGCGCACATAAAACTTGGGATATCTATCTGACTTTGTTCCTTGTTGGTTGTGGCTCTTGTCCAAGTCGTGTAAGTCATCATGGCGGCTTCAGAACGACAGCGGCTTCTCCAGCCTCGAGACGACAACGCTTCAACTTGGAGCGTATCCAAAGACGTCCTACCATCTCCTTCATCCTCCTCCTCCTCCTCCATAAACGAATCATCCACCGACCTACCCACAACAGCAACCAGCTCCCTCCCCCGAACCCTCACCTTCCCCAGCGCATACATCCTCTCCATCTCCCGCGTCGTCGGCAGCGGCATCTTCGCCACCCCCGGAACCATCGCCCGGTCCGCCGGCAGCCCGGGACTCTCCCTAACCCTCTGGCTCGCCGGCGCCCTCGTCGCCTCGTGCGGGCTCGCCGTCGCCCTGGAACTCGGCTGCGCGCTGCCGAGGTCCGGCGGGAACAAGGTGTACCTCGAGGTCGCGTACAAAAGACCCAGGTTGCTGGTGCCGACGCTGTATGCGGTGTATGCGCTGTTTTTGGGGTTTACGGCGAGTAATTGTGTGGTTTTTGGGAGGTATGTTTTGTTTGCGGTGGGGAGGGGAGGAGGAGGAGGAGGAGGAGAAGGGGAGGATGAGGGGGGAGGGTGGGAGGTTAAGGGGTTGGGGGTCGGGTTGTTGAGTGTTGTTAGTGTTGTTCATGGGGTGTTTCCTAGGACTGGGGTGAGGGTGCAGAACGTGTTGGGTTGGATCAAGATGGGCGTCATAATCTTCATGCTCCTCTCAGGCCTGTACGTCGTCCTCCTCCGCCTAACCCCTTCATCCTCCTCCTCCCCCTCCTCCTCCTCCCCCCACCGCAACCTCCTCTCCTGGAACGACCTCTGGCGCGACTCCAACTTCAACTGGTCCAGCATATCCACCGGCCTCTTCCAAGTCTTCTACTCGTACGCCGGCCTCGACAACGTCACCAACGTGCTCAACGAGGTCAAGGACCCGGTGCGCACGCTCAAGTCCGTCGCGCTGGCGGCGCTGGGGACCGCGTGCGGGTTGTACTTCCTCGTCAACGTGGCGTACTTCTTGGTCGTTCCGTTTGACGAGGTGCGGGATAGTGCCGAGTTGGTGGCGGCCTTGTTCTTTGAGAGGTTGTTTGGGGAGAGTGTTGGGAGGAGGATGTTGCCTTTGGCGGTGGCGCTGTCTGCTGGGGGGAACGTCATGGTCGTTGCCTTTGCCATGGTGAGTTCCCGACTACCTATGTCCCTGCATGACTAACATCAGATAACTCACTCCCCTCTCAGGCCCGAATCAAGCAAGAAATCGCCCGCCAAGGCTTCCTCCCCTTCGGCACAACCCTCTCCTCCTCGCGGCCCTTCTCCTCCCCCCTCGGCGGCTTCCTCATCAACTACATCCCCTCCGCCCTCGTCATCCTCCTTCCCCCTTCAAACACCGTCTACTCCTTCATCCTGCAGGTCGAGGGCTACGCCAACGAAGTCGTCGGTCTGGCCGTGGCCGTCGGCCTGCTCAAGCTGCGGGTGCAGATGCCGCAGTTGAAGAGGCCGTTTAGGGCCTGGACGCCGGCTGTTTGGGTCAGGATGGCGTTGGCTGTTGGGTTGTTGGGGGCGCCGTTTTTTAGGCCTGAAGGGGGTGGTGATGATGGGGGGTTGTTTTATGCGACGTATGCGGTTGTGGGATTGGCTGTGTATGTTGTCGTTACCGTTGTAGTTGTTGCTTGCTAACTTTTGTGCTAGTTTTGTCGTTGGGGTTGTGTATTGGTATCTCTGGACCATTGCGATTCCTCGCTGGCGGGGATACACATTGGAAGAGGAAATTCATGTTTTGGCGGACGGGACTGCTGTTACCAAGTTTAGATATAGATAGAAGATTTCGGGCATTTGGAGTTGACGTTGTAGGGCGCGTTGGGAGTATCGTCGTTTGGCGCATTAGATGGCTGGACCTTGAGATATCTCGGGATGCCTTTCGCAAGGAGTCACTCTTATTTAGTTGTTTCCGCGGTTTATAGGCGTGCATCGTATCCAAGATTTCATAATCGCTCCTGTTTCCTTGATATAACAGATATTGTACACGCAACACAAGCCGCAGTACCGGTACCACTCAGAGCTTGCTTCAGTATGCCCTACTCGAGAGAGCCATCAGGTCCCACGCCGTCACATCCCTCGACGAAGGTAAACCTCATCAAGATGAACCTGGCTACTGTCCGACCCATTTGGAGCCAGACCATGCCACACGAGCAGGACCTCGGTGCGGAATGGGCGCGAGACAGCATGTCTACACCTTGCCCCAGGCCACAGCCACGGACATCGCGCCTCTCAGCGCCTTGGGTTATCCAGTTTCAGACCATCAACTGATATCCCTCAGACAACAGCAAAAGACAAATCCCAGTCCTCATCTCCCACCCATCCTCTACTCATCCTCCGCCCTCCCCGGCATCTTCTTCTGCGCATTCCCCAAAGCCACTACCCTCCAAGTCAGCAACTTCCCTCCCCCCCCTTCTCCCTTCTCCCAAAGGAACAAAAAACTCACATCGATCAAAAAGATACCAACTCGTCACCAACATAATCGGCAGCGCAATAATCCCCGACACCCACTTCCTCGCCGCCGTCTTGTAACGCTTGGCATACTCCTTCTTCGCCTCCTCCCTCTTCCGCTCCTCCGCCGCGTCGTCCTCCTTTTGTTGCGCTCGCCGTAGTCGGGCCGCCCGGAGAGCAGACTCGCGGGCTTCGGCGGTGCGCAGGGCTGTTTGCGCGGGGGTAGGTTGGCGAGGAGGCGGCGGAGAAGACGGGGAGGAGGAAGAGGAGGAGGAAGCAGGTTTGGGTGCGGTTCGCGGGGGTGGACGGACGACGACGCGGCTAGGTTTGGAGACGACGGGGGAGGAGGCGGAGGAGGAGATTCGAGGTTTCGACGTGGGAGACGTGCGCTGGGGGTTCGTCGTGGAAAGGAATCGTGTCGTCGAGGCTGGGAGTCGATGGATGCGCGAGACGAGCAGGCGCTGCAGTCGTGGTGAAGACGCCATGCTGTGTTCTAGTCGTTCGGTTCGACTCTTGGGGTTTCAATTGGCGGTTTCGCAATCGATTGAGCGTCTCTGGTGGCTCGGGAGGGGTGTTGCAAGTCTGGGGCTGCTTTGAAATGGCGAGACTGTTTTTGGTGTTTTGGACTTTATGCCGACCTTTTCCGTATCGATAAGAACCGGCATTAACCCGTCGCAGCATCGACACCTCTTCCGCTCAACATATAACTCAACACATAATTCGACAGGGTGAAAGTAAGTCATGTTCAAACAGAATACACAATATTATTCTCTACTAGTCCCATAGAGAACAGAATCAGCAGACCTCATATGACCACAGCCATCCCTTTCTCAACCCACTTTTGACGGCAATCTGCTTCGATAATCTATTATACAAATCCTCCCAAACGCCAGCACAACTTCCCCCCAAATGAGCACCAACCCGACAACCGCCAGATCAATCGTCATCATCCGTGTACCGGGGCCCCGTGGCCGCAGGAGTCTCCGGCGCACCTCCATAAGCTGCCGGCGTGGGAGCGCCATAGTAACCGCTGCCGCCGAAAGCTGCCGGCGTGGGTGCACCGGCTGCAGGCGTAGGAGCCGAGTCGGCTCCCCAGCCACCCGCCCAGCCGCCTCCGGGAGTGGGAGCGTTGATGGCCGCGGGGGTTGGCGCCGAGTAGGCACCTGGCGTGGGCGCATTCATGGCACCGGGAGTAGGGGCGCCCAGGAGAGGACCTCCCGGAGTGGGAGCGTCGTACCCGGATGATCCCGTGGCTCCCGGTGTGTAACCCCAGGAATCGTTTCCGCTGGCTCCGGGGGTGGGAGCAGAAACACCATATGCCGGAGTCTTGGCCCCAGAGTTCCAGCTATCGCTTCCGCCATACGCGGGTGTTCGCGACCCGGCACCAAAGGCATCTCCGGGCGCAGGCGTTTTGGCTCCCGACTGCCAAGCAGGAGTGCGCGAACCGGACCCGTAAGCCGTGCGACTGCCATCGTAAGGGTTGACGGTCCGGGATCCGTCTGCCCAAGCGGGCGTTCGCGCTCCAGACACGTCCTGCGCTTTCCAGGCTGGCGTACGTCCACCTTGTGCTGGTGCTACGGCATGTCAGTATACTACAAAAGTGACTCGACAGGAAATACTCACTTCGTGATCCCCAAGCAGGGACGCGGTCGGAACCTGAACCTGCCATGGGCGTTCGGGACCCTTGCCAACCTGGCGCTCTGTCTCCGCCTCGGCCAGCGCCAGGAGGACCACGGCCTCTAGTGTTGATGTCGATTGTGGCGCCAGTCGTCTTGTTCTTGAACGACAGAGCCTCCCGGGGCACCGTAACAGTCTTGCTCTTCGTATGCAGCTCGACGCGGGCGTGGGTGTCGGTCGTATCCTTGACGATGCCCAGCAGGCCTTTGTAGGATCCCTTCTTGATGATGACGGTTTGATCAATCGCCTTGTCGCGACCAAACATCTTGGCTGGCTGCTGAGGCTTGTTCTCTGCACCGTTCTTGTGGATCTTGAGCGCCGGGTTCATCGCGTTCAGATCGGGGCCAGACGAAGCCGCGTTGACACGACCACCCTTGGCCGCGATGGTGTTGACCATGCTGGCCTTGGTGACAAAGACACCCGCATTTTCCTTGCTGTCGTTTGTGTGTAGAAACACGTAGGAGCGGTGGATGTGGATGATCTTACCCTGTCGTTGCTGGCCGGTAAACTCCTTGACCACGTCCTCGAGTCGGATCTCGGAGCCGTTTCTGTCTGCCGCAACCGCCTGCTTTCGCTTTGGTAGCTTGTTGGGAATCTGCGAAGGCATCACCTGTCGGGTGTCCCCAAACTGGTTGAGGACCACCAGAGACTCGCGATCAACCTTGACGACGCAACCAACAGTAGTAGCATCGAGTTGCACCAGGTCGTGCAGTTCGTACTGCCCGAGGGATCCTGCTCCGCCAATGTCGCTGGCCTCGCGAAGATCCTTGCTAAAGACGGTGACTTCCGTGTTGGTCTGGTCCGTCAGGAGAGTCACACGATCTTCCGAGATCTTGACAATCATTCCCACCTCGTCGCGGAATCGGCTGCCTCCGATGACCTTGACGTGATCACCGACCCTGAAGCGCTTGCGCAGTCCCTTGATGGGAACTTCAATGGTCTGGCCCGCAAGTTCGCCCTCGGTCACCCTCAACTCGACAACATCGCCCCTCACACTAACCGCCTTACCAAAGACGCCCCTCTGTTCGCCTGAATAGACCTCGATAGTGTCTCCGGGAAGGTAAGTGACCATTGTGTTGCTGTCCTTGAGACTGGCAGCCAGGGCCTTGAGATCCAGGTTCTCGGTGCCGTCCTCGGCTCCCGAGGCAAATCGAGTCACCTCCTCCAGCGTTGGGTTCACATCCGTCACCACAAGCTGCTGAATCTTGACATCTTTGACTTGGAATCCGTTTTCGAACTCGTCGCCCATGTACGTCCAGGTATTGGTGCTTGGGTTGCCCTGAATGTATCGCGGGTGGCGCTTCCGCGCTTCCACCTCGCTGAAGAGCCTTTGCGGAGGCTTGGGACCCGTATTGCCGAAACCGCCTCTCTTGCGCTTCCCATCAGCCGTCACGGGGTCGTCGCGCACGCCGTAGTCGAGTCGAGGGATGAATCGAACCCTGGCCTCCAGACCGTTCTCGGTCACGTCGACAACCTGAGCCAGATCGCCGTTGTGCTTCATGGGTCGCTTGAGTCGGACCCAAGCGCCCGGCTCCAAAGTTGGCGTCTTGGAAACCCGCAACAATTCGGGCATGTCCTTGATCTCGACCAGAACCATCTTAGAGTGCGGGTAGACATTCATCAAGCCATCCAATCCCTTGAGAATGTCGGTTTGCCGTTGCGCCTCGACGTAGATGAAGCCCTTCATAACGGACTCGATACCTCCGCGCTCAAAGGCGGCAGTGATGGCAAGTTCGTCCTTGGTGCCGGCTCGTTCCTCGATTCGCTTCATAATCGAAAATATGACCTCGCGCTCCTTGCCTTCCTTGCACCGAACAGCCCAGATGCTTGGATCATCCACGCTCGGGAGAAGAAGGCGCTTGGGAACAACGGCAGTATCGCCAAATCCCTTGGCAGAGCGTCGATTTCCGTACCGTTGCCGGAGGATTTCGGCTTGCTTCTCCGCGTCCATGCTTGCCTCCATTTCGCGACGATGGTCGAGCTCGCGATGTCGTCGATCGTCCAGCCGACCGCTGTCGGCCAGGTCGTCGGGGTGGGCATTATCGATGAAGTCTCCTATCTCTTCGCCCTCCTTTTCGTCGTCTTCGGCTTCGTCTTCATCGTCGACTTCGGCTTCGATATCGAAGAAGGCATTGCGCCTGTCGCGACGGCGCTTGCGACGGTGACCCTGCAATTGTCAACGTGAGCGGGGTTCTTAGTCTAGGCAACAGAATTGCCAAAGTGGGGGAATTGTGGCCACGTACCTGTTGCACATCATCTTCGTCCTCATCATCTTCTTCCTCCTCCTCGTCGTCGTCGTTGTTGCCACGGCCGCCGTCATCGTCCTCTTCATCGTCTTCATCTCCGTCGGCATCATCGCGAGGGCTGGAGCCTCTCACGTCTCTTCTTCGCTGTTCGGGGGAGTTGTTGGCGCCTTCATCGTCGGACATGTCGGCAGGCGCCGGGTTGAAGTCCTCCTCGTCCTCGGAGTCGTCGAAACGCGCCGCGTCATTGGAGGCCATTTTCGCGCGAGTATTCCCGCTGCGAGAATGTAGCAGCGGAGTAGCAGGTAGAGAGAGATTAGCGGATGTTGTTGAGAGAGAAAAATAAAAAGAAGGGAGAGTTATGTGGAAGTGAAAGGTGGTCGGCGACAAAGGATGGATTTCGCCGGGCTGCCTTAGGTAAGTTTGGATGCTGTCAGAGCTCTGGCAGTTGCCGTCGGCTAAACGACGGTTCTGGCGCGTTCATAAAGTCTCTGGGAATCCTTGGCCCGTGCATACTTTTCTTTTGTGCAGAGAATAAAAGTTGCATACTGTGCTATTGCCATAGCTTACTGTGCACAAGCACTGTATCTCTACAACCTCGGCGGGGGTATTGATTTCCGTTGAACGGAGAACAATCTCTTGGAACAAGTCAAATACCAAGAATTTGCACACTGGAATGAATAAATGGTACTCGTTCGGCGCCAATAACGGGAGGCTCTTGCACCAAACTCCCAAACGAACCGCAGTCCATGACCAGCCACCCCTCGATATACTAGCTAAAACGAGCTTCAATTTATTTGCACAGAGATGATGAAGGCAATTGTAGTCGACAAGTTTCACAGCTCTCTCAATGACCTCAGAGTGTCACAAGTGCCAACTCCCCAAGCACAAAATGATCAAATCCTCATCCAGGTCGTGGCAGCTGGAGTCAACTACGTCGATATCCTTTACGTATGCATCATAGCGTCACTCTCACAAGTCCAATGAATTGACGTACCCGCAGGCTCAAGGCTTACACCAAAATAACAAATCTCTCATCCGCCCTCCGTTCACTCTCGGCCTCGAATTCGCCGGCATCGTCATCTCCTCCCCGCCCAACTCCGCCTTCCAGCCCGGCGACCGAGTCTTCGGCGACCATGCCGGCTCCTACGCCGAATTCCTCGTTCTACCCGCAGACTCGGAGTCTCTTCAAAAGATGCCTTCGGGCTGGGGCTTCGCCGATGCCGCAGCCCTAGGCGCCACTCTGCCCGTATCCTACGGCGCCCTGGTTCTGCGCGGGGGACTCAAGCCCGGCGAGACGGTCCTCGTGCACGCCGCGGCGGGAGGCATCGGGGCCATGGCTGTACAAGTTGCCGCGGCCTTGGGATGCCGCGTTTTGGGAACAGCCGGGTCTCCGACAAAGTGCGAGTACGCTCAGAGCCTCGGCGCCGAGGTGTGCGTGAACTACTCAGAAGACAACTGGTGGGGACGCATCCTCCAAGAAACCAACGGTCAGGGCGTTGACATTATCTTTGACCCTGTCGGCCTAGTTGATCGCAGCCTGAAATGTCTGGCTCATCAGGGCCGGATGCTCGTCGTCGGTTTCGCAGGGCGCAAGGGCGAGATGGAGAAGGTTGCGATGAACCGCGTACTGCTCAAGCAAGCGAAACTAATAGGATATGTGAGACCCCCTACTACCAATGAAATCGCTTGAACTATCCTCTAACTGTGCTGGGCAGAGGCACGGAGAGTCGTTACGCAGAAACGCCAAAGAGAGAAGACGCATCTGGTGCGAGCTTCAGCCTTTGGTCAGCAATGGCCGCATCCGACCAACCGTATCACGACGCTATCAAGGTTTAGAGAGTGTCCCTCGAGCACTCAAGGACCTAGAGAGTCGCAAGATTTCGGGAAAAGCGGTTATCGAGGTTTCAGACCCGACAACATTGCCCAAGTTCCGGCTTTAACAAACCCGAGACTCAATAAGTGACGAAAACGGCATATACATCATTTGATTGGCAAACCATCATTGCTCAATCCTTAAGCTTGGCGACAGCCTGGTTCAGTCACGAAACTGAGCACATCCTTCAGCCATTGTTCATATTCTCTATCCAAATTTGGTCTTGTCCTCGAATCAAAACCCAAAATGGCTGCTTCCTATTGACAATCCTTGAACTTCTCTCGTCTGACTTGTAACAAGAGTCAATCCACCCACGCATCGCACCGGAACAACTCTCGTCGTCGTCGTTATCGTAGTCCTGTCATAATCAACCCGACGTAGGCCTAGCATCTTAGTGATTGTCGAAACCAAATCGTCTCGAATCGCATCGCTTACCACGCCGAACCAGACTCTCTGCTGCCGTCACGTCTCCCTCCTTTTTGTATCCAGTGTCCTTCTGATATACTTAACAACCAAACCCTGCAAACTCCGGGCTTCGCACAATGCTCTGTACCAGACCCAACCAGCTAGATTCTACATGATTCAAAGTCCAACACGGGCGAAGAGATCAGTCTGCCCATTAATTCTATGTCCTCCATCACCCGACCCGAGTTCCCCACACTCCCCGGCCGGCACTCACGCCCAGCCACTCGCCACGGTCGGCGTGGGGAAGGTGAGGAACCCAGCCCAGGTTACCAATCTCGTAGTCGCACTGCCAGCTAGCCACCGGGCTGTGATGCTTATCTTGCTGGGGAGCTCCGTTCATCGGGGGACCGGACATGGGCGGGGGCGGGTTGACGAGATCCCACAGGAGAACCTGGCAATCGTCGGCGCCCGAGGCCAAGGTTCCTCGCCTCAACGGCGACCACTCAATCGAGTTGACGGATCCGCCGTGACCTCGCAGCTCGACGAGAGCCGTGCCAGGTTGCCGCACATCGAGAATGCGAATAACGTTCGAATCTTGAGCAAAAGTCGCCAGCAGGTGGGTATCGTGCGGGGAGGTGGCTAGTCGCAGCAGGGGCGGAGGGTTCGACATGGTCTGTTGCGCCAGAGTTGGGCTTATTCGACCGCCGTTGGGATCTGTCAGCAGTTAGCCGTCCGCTCAGTGTCTTCAGAAGGGCGTCTCGTTGTTGAATACATACCTCGCTCTTCTTTGCCACTCGGCTCGTAGATGATGGTTGAATGCTCGAGACTTCGCAGGTCAAACATTCGAACACTGCCGTCCTGACCACAGCTGACAAAAACATCGGTACTCTTGGCGCAGAAGCGCACATCGTAGACCTCCTTGTCGTGGGCAATAAGTTGCGTCTTGGCGGTCAATGAAGGAATGTCCCAAATAGTACAGGTCGTGTCGATGCTGGAGGTGATGATGAGACTGGGGGACACGGTATTCCAGTCGAGAGAGGTCAGGGGCGCGGTGTGGTCGGGCGTCTTGGAGTTGGAGAGCAAAGCCAGGGGAGTCAGCTTCGTCACGGGGTTCTCGCGGCCGGGTCGAGTGATGGTGTTGCCGGCAGTCGAAGGGGTATCGGAGGGGAGCGACCAGAGCCGCAAATGGTCACCCGAGGTCGCGAGGAGATCGGTGGACTGCTTCTGAGAGGAGGGGGGCTCCCACAGGAGGCGGGTGACGGGGTAGGAGTGCGTGGCTTCGGCGACTTTTGTGAACTCGAGGTTATACTTGGAAGTGCCTGGTGAGTAGACATCCTGCGGGGTCGAGGTGAGATGGCTGTCGAGGATTTGAATCTACATCAAAATTAGTCAAGGACTTGGGCGAGAGGTCGCGTCTTGCGACAACGCACATAGTTGTGGCCATCCTCGAGATAGCTCCCGACGGCGAGCTTGCCAGCACCGTTGCCCTGAGGAGCCCACTTGCACCAATCAAAGGCATAAATGGCCCAAGGAGCAAGATAGTTGCTGGTCCCAGGCTGAGTATTCGGAATGTCGTACGCTAGGCCGGGAGTGCCATCGGACATGCTCGAGTCGGCGCGGGGCCGAATGTCTGCCAGACCCAGCGGGGTGTTGGAGATGGTGCGCTGGGAGCCCGAGGCATTGTACTTGGAGGGGTCGGCGGGAGACATGAGTTGGGAGGAGGGGCCGCCGGGCGTGGTGGGAGTGTAGGCGTGGTAGCTGGAAGGGCCCGAGGGGCCTTCGTAGGCGGCAGCAGGGCTAGAGCGGGAGTAGCTGTGCGACATTGCCCTTGATGAAGACGGGTAAGAGGTAGAGTGCTGCTGGGACAGCGATTGATGCGCGTGGTGTTGATGAGCCGAAGGCGGAACGACCGTGGCAGACGACGCCGACGATGAAGCGGCCAAAGGCGGTTGAGGCTGGTGCAGCAGAGTTGGCGTCGTGGACAAGGGATTGGGCGAGGCTGGGGATCTCGCAGCTGCCAGTCCACCGGCGGGTTGAAGAACGTTGGGCACAGAGGAGGTGGTGGAGGCGGGAGGGGACGGTTCGAGCGAGAGCGAGTGGGAGGGAACCTCGAGCTTGATCTTGGGGGGGTAATCGTAGCTGTATTCGTACTCCTGAGGCGACATAGACATAGGCTCGGCCGACATGTGCAGTTCGTCGTGATGTTGCGAACTGCTCGAAGAATAGGAGCCAGCGGCGGCGTTGGAGACGGAACCAGTCTGACGCAGCGAAGCGGGAAACGGCTGTGATTGGCTCATTTCGACGGCGCACCGGGACCTACCACCTGGGGTGCGGGCTTTGGGCTTGTTGGGCTTGGGGCTTTGGGCTCTGGGCTGGCTCCAAGGTGGGCTGGGCTGGGTTGGATCGAGAGTGGAAGTATCTGTCTGTGTGGCGTGGACAAACTGCAGTGGGCGGGCGTTGATCGCGGGCGGGCGCGTGTGCCGTGTGGGCGAAGACGGCGGCTTGATTGGGGGGGGGTTTTCGAACGCGGAAGACGAAGACGGACAGCAGCAGCCGATGAATGAATCGAGCGATGAGCGAGCGTCCCGTCGACTCGACTCTGCTATGCTAATAAGCGCCCCAGGAGATACGACGCAGATGCCCGTCCGCCACTTTAGCCGCTCTGTCCGGGGGGCCTTCTGGGGTCGGCCCAGCGGTCTCAAAGTTGGCGGGGAATTTTATTATCGACGCCCCAAATGACGCGCTGGGGATTGCGATGACGGGCGTCTGTGGAGAGGAGTGAAAACGAAGTGAGGAAAAGGGAATGAGGAGAGGGAGAGGGGAGGGGAGAAGAGGAGGCGGAGAGAGGAGGAGGAGAGCGGATGAGGTTGGTTTCCAATCAACACCTCAGGCAGGACCTGGGATGCGCTTTCTCGTGTGCAGCGGTTCCAGCAGGCAGTTACCGAGGCGCACTTCAAACTGAAGGTGCCTTTGAGTTGAGGCAGTGCACGGATGACTAAGAAGATGTCGGCCGATGGCCATCAGGGCATTATTCAAATGGTTAAATTCGACTACAAACTCATCATGGCCTGTTTGAGAGGTGCAATTTCCTCGAGATGAATCCATTTTGTATTTATTTGTAAGCATCCCCATGGCAAGTTTGACGGAGTTGAGACAGAAATTGAGGAGGGATTCTGCTATAGGGTAAGCGAATTTGCAAGAGGCCCTCCTTGTTATCACCTGCTTGTGTCAGGTTTGGGTGTACCACGTCCTTTACTCCAAGAATATTCATTTTCTTCGTAATTAATATGCCCCATCTTATTGCAAGCACGAGTAGAGGTCCGACTTTACCCAAGTCAGCGGCATCTTAATACCTCCTCTGTCTACCCCTCAAGGGCGCCCTTGAAATTCGACAGGAACGACCACCTTATTTGCTCATGCCATCGTTTGGCTAGAAAGTCATTCGCAGCTGCCGGGAAAAAGTCGACAACCCCCTGAAGATGGGAATCGTGGGCAATCACCACAAAGATGTTGCCCTCTCCATCCGCCTCCTGCAGTTTCCCACGCGTCTGTTCCGCCTGCTCCGGGTCCTGCAACGGCAGCAAGCCTCGACTTATACCGTAAAATGGCACTGTTTTGTCGCCGCCGGGAAGAAGGTGTTCGAGTAATGACCCCGGACATGGCATTTTCGAGTTTGCGTCTAGAGGATGAGGATCGATTGATGACGGGAGAGGGTGCCACTTGGAGGGTCGCATCTGACCCGAGTGGTGGCAAGCGTCGGCGCCCATCAGGATATAAGAAGGGGGCGACAGAGTAGTTGCGGCGAGAGCGCAGAGATGTCCAACGGTATGGCCAGGCCCGTTGAGGAGGTAGAAGCTCCCGTCTCCGAAGTAGTCCAGGGCCTCGAAGCTACCAATCTTGACGGCCTCGGGTCCTTGGAAGGAAAGCTCTTTGACATCTCTGCCCGAGTAGTCGGACTCGAGGATGAGGCCTTGGGGGTTGGCCGGATATCCAGGGAGAAGGGCCTCAGAGAATCCCGGTCCGACTACCAGGGCGGTCGACGAGTCGAATCTCGACGGATCGCCGGTGTGGTCCCAGTGCCAATGGCTCCAGACAATGGCCTCGACGCTCTTGGGGTCAACGCCGTGCTCCTCGAGCACATCACGCACATCCTTTGAGCCGCTTATCTTGGCCGACGGCTTTCCCTCGCCCTCTTCGAAGAACGGTAGGATGGTTGGTGGGAGATTTTGGTAGTCTTTTCGCACGCTGTGGTCGAAGAGAAGCCGCCGGCCTGAGGGATGTTCGATCAAGAAGGACAACGCGGGGCCTTCGAGGCGGTCGTGACCCTTTACTGGGTTGTCGACGAAAATGTTTGGGACGTTGACACAGGTACCAGTGTCGATGATGCGTACCGTCACTGTTTCTTTGGCCGGCGGAATGTCCATGATTGCGAGGTTAGTTGATGATGTCCTAGGATGCTCCGAGGCTGTGAACTTCGCAGAGAGACGCAGAGTCTTCTTTATATCAAGTACCTTGAATCAATAGAGTCAGACCACCTGCGACTTTAAGTGACTCATGCAGAGCCTGAGTGACCGTCACACCCGGCAGCCACACCGGACTGTCAATCTACCGTCGGCTCAACATCACCGCGAGGTCGGCGGAGTGTTGTGTTGTACCTGGTTAGGACATCGCATCGAAGTGCATGATGATATCGACTCCGAAATCTCCTTTGGGACGCGGTGACGAGTCGCTCCCCTCAAAGACGTGTGGAACTACGGGAGTTCGAGGAACCCGAGCCCTGGCTGAGAGGAAGACCTCTACACGATTGCCCGGGACTCGCAGGCCAACATGGGAGCAATTGGGATCGGGAGAATAGAACTGGCCGATGGCCGGCGGAATGGGGAATAGCTAACCCAGAAGCCCTTATTTGACGAGATCGAGAATGGAGACAGAATGGAGCACCACGGCTGTGGTGACTCCGAATGAGTAACTTAACGGGGCGGCTGAAGGTGAGTCGGGACATGTCGGACCACACAGTGATGTATGAAGACGGATAGGATTTGGTCTTCTTGAAATCTTGGACCAGGGGTTCGGGTTGTCGCTGAGACGAGATCTAGCCGCACTCTGGAAGAAATAGGTAGGTCGAAGTTGGTTATTAGAATTAACGAGAAATCGCATGTCAATCACAAAAATCCCGTTCAACACCACAATCGGTAATGGAATCTTTATATATGCAAGGATATTGCAAGCTCAGAGAGATGGCCGCTCGCTGCGAGAATAGTCCAGCTGTCTCTCGGCCACTTCGTAGCTGGGTAGGTAGATATGAAGGCGTCTTATGTCGATTTATCCTATAGAATTAAATGCGAATTTTAGCTATATTTGGTTGCCGTGGAATCCTGGAAGCTAATTAGGATACCTTTCATTGAGTTGCTCTATCGATGTGATGTGTTTACTGTATAACGAGACTGCGGCCCTTATTATTTACTGGATGAGTTAACATGAACGAGGCCCTGGTCGGCGTTGAATGTATCTAGGTAGGAAATACATGGACGAAAAAGAAAGTTGATGTGATTGTATCGTGTGTGGCTAGTTGTCGTGTGGCAATAGTACCGTTGAGTTTGGAGTTGATCACCAGCCAGTCGTGCTCACAAGAACAGGTGCTCACCTATTTCGACCACAATTACCTTTATCTCGTGGAATCAAACGGAGGCCATATTGCCACTTGAATAAATATGTATTCATATTAAACCCGAGACCTTCGTCGTTGGATGATGCACTGCCAAGAATCTTCTTGCAAGAAGCAAGGTTTCCTTTGCGTCAACGTCTTCCACTTTGAGCGCTGCATGCGGAAGGAATCTTATCAAGCTCGTCATGACAGCTTCTTGTACCCCGCATTGAGCGATGGCGTGAAGGTCGAGCTTAGTTCCCACATCGATCAGCTCAAAGGAGGGTGCCTGCAACTTGCAAGCTCCTGGAAGAACGGTCACGTTCGGTTCCTGCCTTTCGAACGTACCGCCGACCAGAGCGGGAGTGGTCACAGACAGATTAGTCAGAGTAGTAGCAGACAGGCAAGCTGTTTGTGATTGGAGACACTTTCGATCCGCGTGCACTCGGTTGCTGCTCTGGTTGATGATGGTGGCATCGTTGCTTGCTGGCTGAGGAGGTGCGGGCAAGGGTGCTGAGTTGGGATGCATGATGGCTCTGACGATGTGTAATGAAACGGGAAGAAGCAAAATCAACTCAGGCTGTTCTTCCCTGCAGAATTCAATACTGACTTGTTCTGATCGCGAGTGAATGTCGACCATCTATCTTCATCCATGTCGCCTGCCTCCAAGGAAAGAGGACATGTGGCCCCACATCTCCAAGCTGCCTGCACATGCTAAAGTCGCATCTTGGATGAGAACGTGACCCCTTCACAATCTTGGACCTGCCTTATAATAGCCCGTATCTCTCCAGCTGACGCTTTTTAGCCAACGCCGACATCCTCTATCCCCATTACTCTATCATTTCTCTTGGAAGACCGCCCTCAATTTCCCACCTCAGCTTTGGAATAGCGCTATCTGGGCTCCAACTCCCACCATGACGTCGCCTTCGCTCCTCGATCGCATATCGAGTCCTCGAAACCGACTGCCAATTCTCCCCCTCCACACCTCCTCTGCTCGTCCTCCTAGCGAATACCCCCTCGACGAACTCGATCCTCGGCCAGACGACACCCTCACCGACCTGCGCTCTCCTCGCCCGCGCCTCCAACGCCCGACGCAACGCTCCCCAAGGCGCCCGTCGCCGACATCATCTATAGACAAGAAGATGGCTGCTACAGGCCACCCGAGAGTGCTCTTCTCGGGGCCGCCACCGCCAATCGCATCTTCCGCCGTCATCACAAATCACACTGCCGGCCAGTCGCGATCCTCAAGTCGAAGCGACAGGTTCGGCGGGAAGGGACTCATCTCGGCGAGCCGCTTTGGGTTCGAGAGCAGCCTGATCAGCGAAAGACACCACCACGAAGCAGACTATCGCCAGGACTCGACATGGAGGAGCTTCCGGCGGAGGGAGAAGGTTTTGGAAAAGGAGATCCAGAAGCTCCTCGACTTGCAAGCTTCCGGCTTGCTCGCGGGGAGCGGGGACGGCGCGTCGGAGAGGAGCCTCGATCGAGATAGCGACGGTGGAGAGAGCACCTTTTATTCGGCCGCCACCTCCAAATCTCGCATGTCCAACTCGCTATACGTGCCGCCGCGATCCACGTCAGATGGCAACGTGATCCCCGTGCGACAGCCGGTGCCCAAGAAGCCCGTTGGCATCGGGTCAGCTCGTGCCGGCCTGCGAAGATCCATGGCTGCACTGTCGCAGCTCAAGGCGGAAGAAGGCGCTCACTTGGATGCCGCGCTTACGCAGAGGAAGGACACCCTGGCGTACCTTGACAAGATGGTTGCCAGAAAGGATAACATATACGCCGAGCTGCACTCGCTCGAAGAGGACGAGGAAGAGCCGCTGGGCCGCGAGCTGCGAGAACTTGGCACGGAACACGAGGTTCTGAATGAAGAGATTCGTATTTTAGAAGAGAAAATCGTCGGGATGCGTAACCGCCGCCGCTGGGTCAAGGAAAGGATCGAAGACGTCAAGAACCGACGCGAGTCCGGCCTCAGCGGATACAGAGCGGCAGGAAGAGACATCGACGCCGACATTCAAGCCGTGTTACAGCGGCCCCCGATCACGCCCTTGGACTTGGAGGCCCTCGGCGCCGGCTGGGGTTCCGGGAAGAACATCGAGCCGCCCGGAGGCCAGGACTTCTTGAAGCTGAGACCGGAGCGGCGCACGGCGGAAATGGCGAGGTCGTGGTGGGAAGGCGAGATGGCGATCCTGCAGCGCCGCAGGAGGCAGATATCCGAGGACCGCGAGGCCCTTCTCGAGGGCACAGAGGTGTGGTCCGAGGTCACGCAGCTTGTGGCCGCGTTTGAGTCGAACCTGCGAGGGCTCCTCAAGACGGCGCAGCAGGCCCGGACTGACGACGACGAAGCCGCGCAACGAGATTCTATTCGGGGTTCCGCGGCCAAGATGGACTCTATTGTCAAGCAGCTGGAGGAACGCATGGCCCTGGCCGAGAAGAAGCGCTGGAACCTCCTCATCTGCGCCATCGGCGCCGAGCTGGAAGCCTTTTCCGAGGCCCAGGCCGTCCTCAAGGCCACGATTGGCTTGCCCGACGGAGAAGAACCGCTCCTCCTGGATGAATCCCACTCGACCGTTCGCGAGAGCCAAGCCGATGGCCGGTCGAGCCCCCCACCAGAAGATCACCACGGCGAGAGCGATAACGAAGTACCCGCCGATCTGCTAGTCTCCAAGGTCGAGGACCACGATCAGCACGACGAAGACTCGAGTCCTTCTCGCCCGGGTACGCATGGAGATGACGAGAGTAGTGAAGTTCCCGCAGAGTTTTTGGCCGAACACGAACCTTTCCATTAGACTTACCTTAGGAGGAGGCATGCTGGGTCAGAGGAAACAAGGTCCTCACGAGACCGGGTCGTTGACATAATGTTTGGCGTTTTGAGGGGTCCTTTTCCTTATTGATGGATGTAGCAGGAAGCAAACCGGCGTTTAAGAGACAAGACTGCTTTAAGGCAGTGCTTTGTTTCAAGCGATTGATGACAAATATATCCAACATGATATCACGGTGCCCTGGCAAAAACACTGTGATATTTGAGTACTGTATGTATAGTTCAAAGATTCATTTCCTAATCATGCACCACCGTAACACCGGTATGAAAGCGTGGCTGGTGAGCTACACGCAAAAAGGGAACTCTCCTCTTCCACGTCACACCGACAAGACTCAGTCCGCGGTTGCCATGCCCAAGAAGTCACCAGCAACGTGAAAATTTCAATACCCATCATCAAGCGAGTCGTAAAAGCGAAAAACCTTGTCGTCGTGTTCCCGCCCGTTTGTGAAATCATTTGCGAGGAGGGGTTTATCTACATAATTTTGCCCGTTTCATCGTGGGGAAGTGTTTTTTTCCAAGTTTCGGAGCGTGAGCCGTCGGGTTTCGGCGAGAAGGGGGGGTAGGAGAGAAAATCATCGAGTCCGTTCGAAGAAGCCGCTCGATCCGGCAATGGCAACGGATTGGTCCATGACCCATTCGCCGACCCCGAGGTACTTGTTGAGCCACCCGTTGAGGTCCTTGTTCTCGCCGGCGATCCTATCCGTCTTGAAACTGCAATTGGGGGAAAACGGTCGCGTTAGAGATGTTGCGTGCATACGGCGTGCGGTTGCGTCGTGGCCGGGGCGGTGCGGATGGTTCGGGGGGGAAACTCACGTCAAGCCGGTAGAGCGCTTCATGCCGGCGAGGAAGGCCGAGACTGTCCAAAGGTTAGTCCATGTTCCGCATAGGCAACGCGTCAGGTAAACATCGCGGGGGGGAGGTTGGATGTGGACGGACGCAAAGAGCGGTATGGGGAACTTACAGAGAACGGCATCAAAAGCATAGTGCGTCAACCTTCCGACCTTTCCCCAGAGGCCCAGCGTCAGTAGGTTGAGGAACTGTGAAGAAGAGAGAAGCCTTAGACGGGCTGCGGCCAAGTGACCCCGGCGAGCCTTTGGATGGCTTGTGGGAGGCTCGAACGTGGTGCTTGATGGACAAGACGAGACGGGGGGGCTGGGGGGAGGAGGAGAACCGGACTTACCACCATGATGGGCTGCTGGTGTTTGTGATTGTGATTGGGGGTTATGGGGAGGTAGGAGGTTCGAGGCGAACGATGACGTTATTGAGGTTCAAATCGCGGATCGTGGAGGCAGAAGCGTTCGAGGACGATGGAGATGGAGGTGGGCTTGTCATGCGACCACGCCATCCGCCTGCGGGAGATGGAGAAGCGGGCGGGAACCGCGCAAATTGTGGATCACCCCGGGATATCGGCGCCGAAGCTCCGTGAGGGGATTGGGTGAGGAGAATCACGTGACATGAAGCAAAATTGACAGTGGCATTTTGGCATGTGATGGCAGTGTCGTTGGTGTCCAGAAAAGAACCAAACAGACGACAAACAAGGCTCATCCTCAAAAGTCTCGATTTGAAAGCTAATTATTGGCCACGGCAGCACCAATAAACAAAGCAAAAACCGGCACTCAAAAGCTCCACCCCGATCTGGGACATTTCTTGAGGTGACGCCGTGACCGACATTGACCCGAAGAGCGGTGTCAGCTTTCCCGAACGAGGATGGAGGGGTTGAGAAGCAGTCTGTGGAGAACTCTGTCATGTTGAGAGCTCCAGTTGAGGAGCAATCGAGGGAAGCATCCGCCCATCGGGGTTGGGTAAGGTGAGCAACGGCGAGACCACGGCAGAACCCTTGACGGGCTATTAGCCCAACGTATTACTTACTTGCAGCCCAAAGTCGGAGATATACCGTATCGGGGGATGCGACCTGAGCACACACACACACGCGGGAAGTGAGGGATAATATGTGAGTTTCTGGGTGAGGCGCGGGGAGGCATCACGGCCTCGATGAAGCGCCGAGTCTTGTCCAGACAAGGACAAAGATTGAGCAAAATGCCTCAACCCCCCTCCGTATGAGTATTTGATATTACCCCAACCTGTTTCGTATCACCCAGCGATATCGCTTTGAGCCGAGTCGGACAGAACCCCGTTACCCAATACCACGAGCTGGATTTGTTGATGGTTGCGCTGCCCACCTAGGTGAGCGCCATGAATGAGGGGCTGTGAGTCCTTGGTGGCGGATAGGCGCGTCTGCGTGTTCCCGTTGGCGGTCGGTTAGCAGTAAGAATCAGCTACCACGGCGCCAAGCCAAGTGGATTTGTTCCTGGACTGAAAAGTGAGTGAGGAATGTTTTCCAGGGGTCTTTTCAACCGGGAGCTGCGGTTGCAACTTGCAAGTTGGGCGGGGAAACGAAAGTCCTTGACTCGGGGTCGGTGTAATGCCTCGTCGACCTTTCGGCCCGGCGTCGTAGAGTCATATCATTGCTTCGCGTAAAGTGGGCGGAACCAGAGAAAGGCCGTCTTTTACGTATCATGGCGTAAGAAAGCCGGCGACTTTTGAAGCCTGGGATTTGATGGCGCGGGGGGTTAAAATAGAACACCGGTGGTGGACGTGTTTTGTGAGAGGCATTCCTGAAACCCTGCGACATGTCAGGGAAAGCTTTGTGCGAAGAACGCGGTCAAACAAAACCAAGTCCCAATCGATTTGGCCAGTCACAGGCACGACATGCTCAATGGCATGATGATTGGATCTGGTTTAATCGGCGTCTGACACCGCCTTGCATTGGCAGTCAGAGCACGGCGTATCAAGGCCGTTATGCATGGCTGCAAAGCGCAATCTGTCCTCGACGCAATCATGTTGCCGGACCGATCAGAACACTTGAAAAGGCCGAGACAGGGAGAGATCCAGGCCCATATCATGAGAGACAACGTGGACTCTTCGTGTCGATTCGAGTGTTGTTGCGGTGAAGGTCGATTTGATGTCATCCTGGTTATGCACGTACAGTTGTGGTATCCTGCAGCACCTGTTGGGATATCAGTGTCGAGCACACACACTCATCCCCGCTCACATTGGTTGAGGGAAGAGGGATAAAAAAAAAAAACCTGCTGCACAATGGTTCGTCGGTAGAAGGATTTGATGCCAGATGGATGCAGCTAAATGGGCGGCTGGTGCAGTAGCGGCAGGAGAACTGGGGCGGGATGCAATTTGGGGCATTCCGCGCCGAGAGGGCCGTCGCCTTCAGGCAGTCGGGCTCTTCCCAGCGATGCAAACTTGCAGCCGCGGTGGGGGTTGGTGGGGGAAGAAAGCTACCCAGCTTGGGCAAGCTGCTCTGCAGAGAAGCTAGCTTTGCAACCTCTTTGCTGTGTGGGAGCAGCTGGGGATGCCATGACTTATTCGATTACGACTTGGATCCGTATGGAGATATGCGCAGGGAGAAGAGGCAACAAGAGACGAGACGGAAGGGAGTCCTATGTTTGCTTTTAGCGGCGTCAGCAGAGTGGAAAGCCAAGAGGATGGATGAGGTGAAGAGAGACGTGCCCCGACAACAAAGCAACCGTCATACCAACCTCGACTTGGATCATCGTCATTCCCCCTCTCTATTAGCGGCCCAAGTGCAGCCCTCCAGACGCAACGGAGGAGGGAATTATTCCTTACCTAAACTAAATATTACTCTGAGGGTAATTAGAGGCTGCCCTCTTAGCGGAGTAGTGTAACCTTACCTTACCCTGACGTGGGCTGAAGGCCGCAAACCGTTGGACGACGGAGGGGGAGAGGAGGAGGCATGACAGCCCCAAGGCCGTTTGGGCGTTGATGATGGATACTTTTGTCCTCGCCGACCGGCTAAGTAACCGTTACACGGCCATTTTCCTAGTTGTTGTAGGTACGTAGCCTGTTAGTCTCGCAAAAAAACGTGAGGAGAAAGGTGAGGCAAGGGGAAGGTGCGAGGCAGCCTCCTCGCCGATTTCTTTTTATCACCACCGTCACCACCACCACCAACTTTTTTTTTTATTCCTCCCTCTTTTCTCTCCCTCCACATCCTCAACATCTCTCAAACTCCACCATTTCGCCTCAAGCCTCCCCCTTTTTTCCTTCTGCGACTCCTATCTCTCCTCCGAGTCCCGTCCATCGTTGGTCTTGCCAGCTTCCTCGCCTGCTACCGTCTCGGATTTGTTCCCAGCGCGTGCACGTTCCTCTCCGCCTCTGACCACCTCATCCTCTTGAGATTACATCGTACGGTACAACCACTCGTACAACGAAACAGACTCCTGTAAGTAGCCTGCGCCCTGCGTCGACTGAGAGATGGCGTGTCTTTGGCGCTCTCCGGAGCTGCCTCATCCTCCGCCTCGACTACACGCATGTGCTTGCGTTGCCGATGTCCTCCGCTCCGAAATTCCGTCGAACATGATCACGATCCCCTCGCCGCCTCGCATACACACACAGCTCGATCAACAGTTGTCCAAATGCTTCTTCGCCGTGAAGAAACGAGCAAAACAACGACTCAGATCGCAGCTCCCTCCCTACCATAGCCACCACACTCGCTCGCCCCAAAAAGAAAAAAAAATTACCCACCGCATCTCAACCCACCACGTCACATCCCATCAACCCATGGCGCCCCATCATGCCGCCGCCATGGCCCCCCCATGGTCTTCCCCCCCATGTCCTCGCCGCTCTGCCCCCTCTTCATGCATTCCGTATGCATAGCTCCTTGGGCCGTACAGCTGGCCACAGTGCTCCCCTCGCCGTCGACCCAAGGATATATCAATTGCATTTCCCTCTCTCCCCCTCTTGACAGCTTCCCCTCCTTTAGTCTCCCAAGCCAGCTCTGCTGATAACTCTCTACCCACCGATTTCAACCCCGCACCAGCATCATTTCACTAACTCGCCCACCATGGCCGAAATCAGACCCCTTCACAAGCGCACCCAGAGCATCATGGCTGCTACCGCCCAGGACCACCTCGAGTTCGGCGGCAAGATCTCGTGGCTCGCTTCGCTCGACACGGCCTACCGACCCTCTCGCAACTACCGCCGCTCCTCCATCATCTGCACCATCGGCCCCAAGACCAACTCGGTCGAGGCCATCAACCGCCTGCGTGATGCCGGTCTCAACGTTGTCCGCATGAACTTTTCCCACGGATCATACGAGTACCACCAGACCGTCATCGACAACGCCCGCGCCGCCGAGGAGGCTCAGCCCGGTCGCCATGTCGCCATCGCCCTCGACACCAAGGGCCCCGAGATCCGAACCGGAAACACTGTCGGCGATGAGGACATTCCCATCTCGGCCGGCACCATCATGAACTTCACCACGGATGAGGCCTATGCCACCTCGTGCGATACCGAGAACATGTCAGTCTCCACCCCGCTCGCCGACTCCCCGATAAGCCCCTCGTCGCGCTAACCTTGATTCCCCCACCACAGGTACGTCGACTACAAGAACATCACCAAGGTGCTTGAGCCCGGCCGTGTCATCTACGTCGACGACGGTGTCCTTGCCTTTGACGTCCTCAGCATCGAGGATGAGCAGACCATCAAGGTCCAGGCCCGCAACAACGGCTTCATCAGCTCCAAGAAGGGTGTCAACCTGCCCAACACCGATGTCGATCTTCCCGCTCTCTCCGAGAAGGACAAGAACGATCTCCGATTCGGCGTCAAGAACAACGTTGACATGGTCTTTGCCTCATTTATCCGTCGCGCCCAGGACATCCGCGACATCCGCGAGGTTCTCGGCGACGAGGGCAAGCAGATCCAGATCATTGCCAAGATTGAGAACCGACAGGGCCTCAACAACTTCAAGGAGATCCTCGCGGAGACGGACGGTGTCATGGTGGCCCGTGGCGATCTCGGTATCGAGATTCCCGCCGCCGAGGTGTTCGCTGCCCAGAAGAAGCTCATTGCCATGTGCAACTTGGCCGGCAAGCCCGTCATCTGCGCCACGCAGATGCTCGAGTCGATGATCAAGAACCCCCGCCCGACCCGTGCTGAGATTAGCGACGTCGGTAACGCCATCACCGATGGTGCCGACTGTGTGATGCTTTCTGGCGAGACGGCCAAGGGTAGCTACCCTGCCGAGGCCGTGCACGAGATGCACGAGGCCTGCCTCAAGGCCGAGAACACCATCCCCTACGTGTCTCACTTTGAGGAGATGTGCACGCTCGTCAAGCGTCCCGTCTCCACCGTCGAGTCCTGCGCCATGGCTGCCGTCCGGGCCTCGCTCGATCTCGGTGCCGGCGGTATCATCGTGCTGTCGACGTCTGGAGAGTCTGCTCGCATGCTTTCCAAGTACCGCCCCGTGTGCCCCATCTTCATGGTGACGCGAAACGCCACGACGTCGCGCTTCGCTCACTTGTTCCGTGGAGTGTACCCCTTCCTGTTCCCCGAGGCCAAGCCCGACTTTACGGAGGTCAACTGGCAGGAGGATGTCGATCGCCGCATCAAGTGGGCCGTCAACAACGCTCTGCGCCTGAACGTCCTCACTGCCGGCGACACCGTGGTGGTTGTCCAGGGCTGGAAGGGTGGCATGGGCAACACCAACACTCTCCGTATCGTCAAGGCCGACCCCGAGCACCTTGGCATCGGACAGATGTAAGTGGCTAGGCCGGGAGGAATGATTCAGGGATTGTTTAATACACAAGACAGTAATGATAGACAGGGTAACGGTTGTTTCAGGGTCAGGGAATAGGTATTCAAGTTTCGATACGAATTTGAACGAAATGAGAAGGCCAAGAGCCTATCCAAATTATGTTCTTTGAATTGATGTGATGGTGCTTGTGAAAGAAGATTTGTTGTTTGGTGTCATGGCAGGGCAGGTCGTCATGACGGCGGAAGGACCCGGCGATGGCGTGGACTGGGTTCATGCACCCACATGACGCACACTAGGGCTGGCAAGGGTCATGGGGAGAATGGATAAGGTACAGTAGGGCATCACTTCATGCACGAGTTGACGGCGGGTGACCGGGGAAGGCTGCCGAGGCGGACAGAATGCACGAGGAGGGTGGGTTCGCATGGCGACGACAGTTTCGGCCCTGGACCAGCGAATGGCTCGGGTGCGTGGGCCGATCTATTCGTCAGGGAAAAGTTGCAAATGGCATGAGGAAAACGCATCGGCCAAGGACTCGATGAGACGGTCGTGGGTTCTGGGCTGATGGGGATAGGGATAGGGGAGACATGTGAAGACGACTGCCTTGCACGGACTGACAGCTGAGACTTGGGTAGGGAAGATGACATGTTGGCTTCTTGGTACAGTATCGTGCCATGATGGCTTGGGCGCCGAAGAGGATTGGAATTGGGAGAGACCAGAATACGGGGAAGTGGTTTAGGGGGAGAGAGGTGTTTGGAGAGTCTACGGACCATCGGATCTGAGCTAGCCGCGGCAAAGAGATTTGGCCAGCTTTTCAGGTTATAAAACGTAAGTTGAACAACAAAGCTCGACCGGGCCCCTAGGCTGAGAAGTCGGAAATGGGAGACGGTTGGCCGTTTGCTCGAGTGTTTGACAGCGTTCCTGGTGTGACCAAGACGTCACAGTCGGCTCGTGGCCGACCGACGTTGGGGGGTTTCATTTGTTCGCTTAGGGGGTACTCGAGGGGGAGAGGCTTGGAAGTCACTGGTACGAAGGGGGAGGGGAGGAGAGGAAGTCACTTTTTTGAGGGGGATTTTCTTTGTGCTGTTGGTGTTTGCTGTTTTGGTTGGTTCGGTTGGGTACAGCTGAGGTGAAGGAGGAGAGGTGTAAGGTGTGTTTCTCGGTCTGGGCGTCCCCGTGGGGAAAAGCCTATCTCAGGAGTTTGTGATAAAAATCTGTGAGGCGAGATGAGATTGGCGAGAAGGCGTGGTGTTTTTTTCGCGAGATTACGGAGACGAAAGGAAACGTTGACTTGTTCAGGGACGGTTGAAGCCGTCCAGCAGAGCAGCGTCTCATTGTTCTTGGTGGACAATGACGGTACGGGCCGCTTTGTGGCGTTTTTTGTTTGGTTGTTTGTTTCTTGAAATAGACCATAGTGAGGGGAGTGATTGTCCTGGTCTGGCTTGTTGTTCGGGGGTGTTTGTGCTGTGCTTGTGGACTAGACATTGGGGAGGCAACCTAGGATGGAGTTGTTGGCGGTGTTGAACATGGCATATGTCTTGATAGGCGTCATGATACATGTTATATATCATTTTTTGATATTAAAACTCTGATAGCGCGGGTAGAACGCCTTCTTTATCTTCAAACATCTACTCGAGTCCTGACGATTCTCTTGAACACTTGTCGAGGCTAGTCAGACCCTTTGAGATGCACAACTACATATTGAGCACCATCTACCCGTCATGTCCAGACCAGTTCATCATCAGCGAGATTATCCATCTCGTATCATACATCTGCTTTCACAAATATCCCAACATACGTACATCTCCTTCCACAACTGCCAAGTTACCCATCAAGATATCACCAACTTCACATAGCCCAAAAACTCACTCTTCAACTAGACAAACTCACCATGTGTCAAGAACCCCTCACAATCTTCACCTGCGGGTGCCGCAAGCCCCGTCTCGAATCCGACATCGAAATCGACACTCCCCCTCCCCCTCCTCCCTCTCCCTTCTCCTCCACCTCCACCATCACCACCACCTCCACCAACTCCTCCTCCCCCCTCATCCGCTACGGCAGCACTATCGTTGAACCCTGCCCCGAAGCCCTCCGCCTCGGCCACCCGTGCTCCCCCTCCAACCTAACCCCCCACCCCATCTACTCCCACCGCGTCCGCGCCACCTGCGTCGACTGCCTCGCGCGAACCTACAGCGCGCCCCAGGAACCCGTCAAGCTCTCCCGCACGGAGGCCTGGGCCGTCAAGAACAACCTGAAGAAGGTGCGCGACGAGCACGGGTACGAGAGGGACGAGTTCACGGTCACGCCCGAGGTGGCGAGGAAGTTGAGGTCGAGCAAGACGTTGCATGTTAGCGAGGGGTCGAGGATTACGAGGATGGTTGGGGGAGGAGAGAGGGAGGAGGAGGGGGGGAAGACGGGGAAGGTGGGGATTAAGGGGGTGTTGAAGGCTATTAAGGCGGTGGCGGCGGTGAAGAAGGGGGGGTATAAGCCTGGTGGGAGGGGGGGGAAGAAGGAGGAGAAGGTTGAGGGGCCGAGGTATCGAATTGAGTGAGAGATGTTGTTCGGTTGACGGTTGAGTTTGGTTTGGCTCGAATGGCGTTGGGGTGTTGGCTAACTACTAGGTTTCCAATGCTTGGAGTCTTTCCTTTGGCTGACGGGTCACAGAACGTTAGACTTGGTTCGCGGGGTTGAGATATACGTTACACGGTTTACAGATTGGCGATATATGAAATTGGGGACGATACTATAGGGCTGAGGATGGACAGCCCCTGAAATGGACCAAGATATCTTCTAGCGGACGGCTGACACAAGGTCTCGATACTACTAGAGAAGATGGACGGTAAACACATTCTATACGATGGATTTCCTATGTCAAGAACAACAAAGTTTGAATAAAAGAATATTCTACTAATGATTTGATCCCCGAAGATGTGGCTGATTTCTCATATTGAAGGTGTTGACTGACGAACTTGAGTAGGAATGTTGATCTACGAAACTATATTCATAGTTGACAGACTTGTGCGTACTTTGACGCAATGTCTAGTTCAACATAACGTAAGAGGTCATGTATAAGGCAGTGACGATAAATGCTAAAGTACTTTTCGGCAGCGCGTATCTATATACAATCCTCCCCAACTTCCCTCCAGGTATTATACAAACACACTCAACATCTACCAACCCCCACCTAAAGATCCTTAATCTCAAATCTCTTCCTCAAATACTCGCCATACCGCATAAACAGCCACGGCGCCGGCAACAGCGCCGCGGCCACGAACCCCAACAAACTATTCCCCCAGCCCATGCCCAACTTGTCGTACATGGGCAACCCCGCGAGGGGCAGCACACCCCCGGCCAGCGATCGCACCACGGCGTTGGCCGCCAGAGCAGAGGCCGCGTAGATGGTGAAGCTGTCGACGAGGTACATCTGGAGAGACTGTCACTTGTTAGCAAAGTTGGTTCTCGTTGAAAAGAAGGGGGCAGCCGAACCATGAAGATGATGAGGTTTCCCATGCCAATCACGGCGGTTCCGATGATGGGGGCTATCCAGTGGACCTTGTACTCTGCCGTCCAGCCATAGATGAACAATCCCGCGGGCAGCAACACGGCACCAATCCGCAGCGGCGGAAGTCGATACTCGGGCTTCAAAGCCCCAACATCGGAAGCCGCCTCATCAGCAGCCTCACCCGCCTCGGCCCGTCGCGCCTCCGCCTTTTCCTTGTCCTGCGCGGCCCTCTTCTTGATGTACTTGTCGCTCGACGTGGAAAAGTACAACACGCCAATCATGCTCCCCACGCCCAGACCCAAGAAGGTCAAGCCCGAGTTGATGGTGCTGAAGCCGTAGATGCGCATGAAGAGCGGCGTCAGGCTCGAGAACATGAGGTACAGGTACGCGTAGGCCAGGCCGACGTACAGCCCGCAGATGATGCACACGGGCGAAAAGGCGAGCATCTTGAAGGGCCGGAGGATTCCCCTCTTGAAGTAATCCGCGGGACTCAAGCCCGCGTCCAGCTTGGATCTGAGTCTCAAGTTGCCCGTTTCCTTCCGAAGCCTCTCCGTCTTGCGCTGTAGCAAAGCAGGCGCGTACGACTCGCCCGAGAAGACGAGGAAGACGGTGGACAAGGTCCCCGAGATGGCGGCGAGGATCCAAAACACCCAGCGCCAGCCGAGGGCGTCGGAGACTACTCCTCCGACTACCGGGCCGATGATGGGGCCGAGCAAGGGGCCGACGGCGAAGCTTGCCATGGCCGCTCCGCGTTTCTCCTGGACGATCATGTCGGCAATGGTGCCGCCGCCGTTTGTCACGGGCGCGGAGCCAAAGATGCCGCTGAGGAAGCGGAAGCCGATGAGGGCGCTCAGGGAGGGGGCTTTGGCGCAAGCGATGATGAAGACTTTGTTGAGTTAGCGGCCATGGACTAAGTGGCAAGGGGCAAAGGGGGAAGGGGAACATAAGGCATTCAAGAACGCACCGATAAAACCAACATTGCACCCGTGATACACAATCAACCTCCCATATAGCTCCGACAGCGGTGCAAAGATCATGGGCCCGGCCGCGAAGCCGAGCACGTAGACGGACACGCAAAACGAGGCGAGTTCGCTGCTATCGCTCTTGAACTCAACCATCAGCTCGGGGACGCCGGGAGCGAACATGGCTGTCGATCAGATTATCAGCCAGATACATCAACACCAAAAAGGCATATCGACCTACACGAAGCCAAAGGCGTCACAAACGTCAAGGCGCTAACGAGAAAGCAGTTGAGCACCTTTCTCCAGCGCGCCCAGTTATACGGGTTCTGCGGATCCTTATCGCCATCCCACCAGACCACGTCGCTCTCACGCTCAACGTCATCATCCTCCTCGCCGGCTGTCGTCGTATCGACAGTCTCGTCCTTGACGTGGAGATGCCTATCGAGGCTATTACGCTTGGCAATGGAAGCCCTGCGCTTCTGCTCCTCGGCGTCGGTGAGCACGAAGCCGATGTTGCTGGGGATGTCGGCATCGTGGCCCTCGGCGATTGCCTCGCGGGTTTTTTCCTCCTTTGTGGGTTCGCGGGTTAGTTCATGGTGTTCGTGATGGTTATCATCGTTATGGTGGTTGGAGGAGAGAGTGTCGGACGACGACATGATGTAAGTTGGCTGACATTTTGAAGGCAGTGAGAATTAGCTTATAAAGACAGAGAGAGCGCTCAATGGCAACTTGTAAAGCATTCAAGAGATCAAGGCATGCTCTCTACAAGAAGAAATGAAGTCGTCGTCATGACTGACATGACCCAAATAGGCTACGCACCTTTGTCTCGGACAAATGCTTCCACTTAAGACTCAGCGGGGTCCGGGGCAGCGGTCCACTGAGGGCGTCCACTGATCGGCCCGTCGCCCACTGAGGAGCCCGCTAGAGGAGGTTCGGAACGTGGGGGAGCGAGTCCCGAGGAGTCTTGAGTCTTGGGGCCTTCCTTGAGTCTCGTGGCAAGGGGCTCGATGGGCTGAAGAAAGTGTCGTCAGTGGCACCATGAGGCGACCAAGAGTCTCGTCGATAGGAGTCCCGAGACGACGGAAACGAGAACCAGCCCTGTCAAGATCGGATCACGATCAGGAGCCTCGATTCGGAGTCGGAACGGCAGCTGGGCTTGGCAAAGGAGACGATAGGTCGGATAGTTAGTTGTGAGTCTCTGTGTTCGTCAACACAATGAAAGAAGAACATATGAGAAGAAAGACAATGAAGGAAACAAAAAGAGAAAAGGAAAAGGGGAGAGACAGACCATCGCCTCATGACTTCGATTCTCTATTCTCGCATCCCCACTGCTCCATAGTGTTGCTTCGGATCCGTTGATCCCCTGCCAACTGGAGAAAGTGGTCCTGTCTCTCTCTCACTTCTTCTCTTGATGCTCCCCGAGGTGGGTGACACTTGTCTAACCACCCTCCTCGGAGAGTACAAAGAGCCCGCTCCACGGGCCTCAAAGACTCCGATTCCCACCATGGCCAACCATTTCCTGTTTGGGGCTTCTGCTTGGGTAAACAGCTCGCATCACGCAACCATCTCGACAGGACAAAGCGCGGCTTTTCGTTCCTCGTTCCTCGTTTAGACCCTGTCCTCGAAGGAACACTCCACTCCTCCTCGTCAAAATGGCTTATTAGAGGCGGAACGTGGCCCGCAATGCAACCTCGAGACGGTACAATCCCGTCTCGGCCGACGGTTCCCCCGCGAGAAATGGCACGGAAATCGGCATCAAGATTGCATCTTGGCTCCGACCCAAACGGCTTTGGCCCCGTCGCGCGCCATATGTGCAGGAGATGGTGGCGTCTATTCATACCGTGGCGTGGGAATAAGGGTGTTTTCAACCTTTATTTGTAATCAGTTGTGTCTATCAAACTGGACATGTTGGATCGCTTGCGTTGAGTATTCGTACTTCGTATCGTGAGAACTTTATTGGCGCTTATTGAGACTCTCGAATCAGTGCCGGATATAAGACCATCATGGCCGTCGAAGTCCTCCAACAAAATAGCCACAACTGCGAATTATCCTCAAAGAACATCAATGTCGTCGCCTCACGTAACTGGAGATGTGATCGATCTGATAAGCGAGAACAATCCCTTCTTCGCTCGTCTCATCGGATGTCGCACCCATTCTCCCTCCCCAACTCCGCAGTCGGTCAAAAATGCTCCGACCAGCGTCACGCGCCTGATCTGATCTGTCCCTCACACCACTTGCTGACACCGAGCACCACCATCTGACCAAATGAGGCTCTTGGCTATCTTCCGGTCCGTCGGTCTTGCGGCAGCCGCATCGCAAGTCCCTTTGCGCGAGGCTCGACCCGAATACGGCAATAACCGCGTTTCCTTCGCCGATGCCGCCTTTGAGCACTTCGTCGAGGACAAAATGGCCCGCTGGCACGTCCCCGGGCTGGCCATGGCCGTCCTCGAAGGGGACCGTACTTAGACGAGGGTGCGTGGGAGTTGCCGCCTTGAGGCTTCGTTCTGACTGGGCTTGCCTAGGCTTTTGGATACGCCACGGTAGATTCTGTACCCTTCACGCCCGAGACGCTCTTCTACTGTGGCAGCATGACAAAGTCGTTGACCGCCGCCGCCCTGTCTCTCCTCGTGGATGAGTCTCGGAATCGCTCTGGGCTCCAGTGGTCGACGCCCGTGTCGTCTCTTCTCCCCAATTTCGTTCTCTCCGATGAGTGGGCAACACAGCACATCACTGTTGGAGATGTCCTGAGCCACCGAACCGGGTACCCGAGACACGACTATGCCGGTCCGTTTCTAAATTCCTCCGTAAACATGCTTCGGTCTCTCCGTCATCTTCCCATAGCGAATGAGCCGCGCGTCAAGTGGGAGTATAACAACCTCATGTACGGCGTCATGGGCCATCTCGTTGAGACTCTGTGCGGCTCTTCGCTGAGAGACTTCTTCCGCCGCCGGCTCTGGCACCCCATGGGCATGTTTGACACATATTTGCATCCCGACGATGCTCATGCCAGCGGAAAGGCGCTCGCCCGCCCTTACTACTGGGACAACGACACGCAGTCGTATGGCGAGATTCTGTGGCGGGACGAAACCAACATTGCGGGAGCCGGCATGGCCATCTCCTCGGTCCTCGACTGGTCGCGATACCTGCGCCATATGATGCGCGAAACTGGGCCCATGTCTCCCGCAGGGCACCATGCTGTCAAGTTTCCGTATATGGTCTGTGAAGAGAGAGATGAGCTCTTCAGCGGTCCGATCTATTATGGATACGGCTGGTTTGGCAGCGTCTTCCAGAATGAGCAGGTATGGTGGCATTCGGGACTCGTAGACAGCATGATGTCTATTATGATGATGGTCCCCAGCAGGGACTTTGGCTTCGTCATCATGCTGAATAGTGAGGGCACACCCGCCCTGGACTCCATCATTGCGAGAACCATGTATGACTACTTCGGCGTCCAGCAGGATCGACGTGTTGACCTCGAAGCGAGGTGAGTGCGAAAGAGCCCAAGATTGCGGAACGCTAACGAAAGCAGATGGAACCAAACGTGGGCAAACTTCCAGGAGCGCCTTGGGAACTGCTCGGCACGCATCTTCCCCTCGTCGTTCTCTGCCGAAGCGTCTCTTGATGTGCTACTCGGGGACTTTGTCGGTGATTACTCCCATCCCGGATATGGTCCCCTCTCTGTGGCTCTCCGATGCGAGGGCTGGGAGGATCCTGTAGACTCGCCTGCTTCGCCAACCATAACCGACAAGGGATGTCGCCTCGTGATAGTCAAGACGAGTAACTTTGGGAAGCAGATATCCCGGCAGCTCGAGCACAAATCGGGGGGGTTCTGGATTGCATGGCAGTTCAACGACGACTTTGCCACGGTGCGACGGCCGACCGGGTGTTATCGAGCGCAGTTCCGGATGGATAGCCAGGGTCGCCCAACTGAGTTCGGGTTGGACATCAGAATGGAAGGAGAAGATGTGCCTCTAACGTGGTTTGTGAGGAGCCGTTAGAATAAATCCTCCAGAGTGAGAATACTCAGTCGTCGCAGCACTGGGCTTTACCTCAGAATCCCAGTGACAAACAGCTGCTCCCTGAGTGTTCGCATGTCATTCAAAGAGTCCATTGCTCGTTGATCGAGAATTTCGCATTGCATGGCGAGCACACGCGCCTCGGTAGGCGCCTCGCTCACAGTAGACTCGACCAAGTTGGTGATGTCTCGGCACCTGGCGTAAAGCGTGGACTGCATGTCGACCATCATGGACGTCATAAGGGAGGCGGCTGAGTCTCTCGGAGCCACGAAGGAGCCGATGCGAATCTCTGGAATGTCAAATTCCGGTTCGCTGTCCTTGGGCAGCGAAGAGAAAAGGTGGGAGCAGATGCGAGCGTGGTCCATAATAGTGTCGAGGATATCGATGAGCCGGAGGTGGCAGGCGATCAAGAGGTTGAGAAGAGAATGGTCCAAGAGAGGAGAATGCCTGGGCCGAAGAGACAGCCGCAAGCTGTGCATGCAATCGGTGACCTGGCACGAATCCTCCTCTGCCTGCCTGTTGATGCTGTAGTTGGCCTTCTGGAGAACCTTGGGGTAAAGCTGGGACAGCTCCTGTCCGTTTTGGAGAAGCTGCTCGAGAGTTTTTTGACGATCAAACTTGACGTCTGGACTCTGAGTCATCCTCTTGAGATCTTCAACAGTTATGTGACTGTACATGTCAGATATGGGGACGTGATAGAGGCGGTCCAGGGAGGTCATGAGCTGTGTCAGCTGGACCGTTTCAGAAGGAGGGGCGTTGTCAGAATTGTCGCTCACGGGCGGCGTAGTGACGAAGGCGGTCTGGTTCTGCCCAGCAACATCACTGGTGATTCCGTTGGATATCTGATCGAGGGCTAGAAGAGAGCCCCAATCGAAGCCCAAGGCATCAGGCTGTTGCTGTGCAGGAAAGGCGTTGGGTCGGAGCGCTCGAGTGGGAGGGCTGAAGACACACGGCACGCTGGCTTTTGCACAGCGAGTGCAGGCGGGGGAGCCAGGCTGCTTGGGACATTTTAATTTTTTACCATGGCAGCGATCGCAGGCCTGGCGAAGGTCGGTCATGGTGGTTGCGGAGGGTTGATGTGGGATGAAGAGAGTGAGTTGAGGTTGAAACTAGCGATGAAGTACGTACCGAGTGCTTGTCGAGGAGGCTACCCTAGAGCAGAGCAGCAACTCAGAGTTGAAGTGTTCTATATGACAGCGACAAGATTAAAAGTGCACCTAGGTACTTAACTCATATAGGTTAATTCATTACAGTCTACGTACTGAAAGTAGAATGTTCAATAGTTTCATGAATAGTGCATAACAATAGGCTCTGATTGACCAAACACATCGTGGCAGCTTGTATGGACGAATCTTGTGACAGGGACAAACTAGAATTCTTGTCCTCGCACGCCCACTGAACAAATCAGATTGTACAACGCACACAAGGGATCGAATAATGAATAGCTCAAAAGGAATACAATAAAAGCCATAAATTCTACCCGTATTCACAACTTAATACCATCAATTCTCAATTGGATTATGCACATCCACCCCCTGTAGGTATGACGAGCCCTGACTGCTTCGCTGGAATATTACCACCTGACTAACGGAAGAGCTACAGCCACCACCACACATTCCATCAGCGGATTAATTTTTCCCAAGGTTCCCTTCTCCAACATCTTCCACTGCAAGATTCAACATCTCTTCCCTTCCCTCCGAATCATGACGACTGCATCACCTTCTCCCCTCGATGCAATTCTTCAAACCAATCTAAAATGTCGCTGATTCCCTACCAACCTCACGAGGGTCGCGAAATCGTCCTGTACGTCATTCCCTGTCATCACTCCACCAGCAATTGCTTCGCCCACAATTTTACTGATCGACTGCTATAGCCGCCATCACAACGCCATTGTCGTGCGTGATTCGCACTCGCATCGCCTCGAAATCAGGGGCGTCTCCGAATGTCCGACCTGCCACCAGCCTCTGACTGGCCGTCCCTCGTCCTCCTCCGAACGTCCCTTTGAACGATCCTATGGCGCCCGCCACGATACCTACGTCGACCCGGATTACTTCCGCATGCTGAGAGCCGTCAACACGGACGAATCTGCACCCGAACATGGCCCCCCCAGTCCGGTACGACGGACCTTGCAGCCTGCTCTGGTCGAGCCGAGTAGCTCCAGAGTTCAGCCCGCACCCTTGCCCGCCGATGTCCAAGACGCCGATGCCGAGTTCGTTTCCAGCACGCCCGGCGTGGCTCCGAATACCGGCAGTAGAATCCGTCGCGATGCCTTCAGTCCAGGATACTTCAATACCTTCTTCGTCGAAGAACGGGTCCTGGGAAAGGGAGGCAAGGGCGTGGTCCTGCTTGTCCGCCACGAGATCGACGGCTGTCCGCTGGGTCAGTTTGCCTGCAAACGAGTTCCCGTCGGCGACGACCATGCCTGGTTGGAAAAGGTCCTCATCGAAGTCGAGCTGCTCGCTAAACTGTCGCATCCGAACCTCGTCTCGTATCGCCATGTCTGGTTGGAGGATTTCAGATTGACGCGCTTCGGCCCTAACGTGGCATGCGCATTCATCCTTCAGCAGTATTGCAACGGCGGCGATCTCCACCAGTACATTTTGGGGAGTGCTCCCCGAGAGGCGACCAAAGAGGAGCTGAAAGCCCAGATGCGTAGGAGATCAAAGGGCCAGATGGATGCACCTACCGACCTGTTTTCGGCCGGCCGTCAGCTGTCCTTTGAAGAGATCTTCACCCTCTTCAAAGACATCACCTCTGGCGTGGCGTACCTTCACGCTGCAAACTACATCCACCGCGATCTCAAGCCGAGCAACTGTCTGCTTCACCACGAGGGCGGACGACTCATCTGTCTCATCAGCGACTTTGGCGAGGTCCAGCCCGGTAATACCGTGCGCAACTCTTCTGGGACCACCGGTACAATTTCGTACTGTGCGCCAGAAGTTCTTCGCATGGATGCTGCCACTGGCCGCTATGGGAACTTTACTACCAAGTCGGATGTCTTCTCTTTGGGAATGATTCTCTACTTTATGTGCTTTGGCAGGTTGCCATACCAAAATGCCAACGCGGTCCAGGAAGAGCTCGAGGACGTCGACCAACTTCGAGCCGAAATCACCCACTGGCAGGGCTTCCAGGAGGAGCGAAGGCTTCGACCCGATCTCCCTTCCGAGCTTTACGCCCTTCTCAAGGACCTGCTCTCCCTTAACCCGACTACCCGGCCAAGTGCCGATGCCGTACTGGGGGTCATGAGAGGCGAGGGGCTCAAGTCTCGTGCCTTTGCGAGAGAAGAGCACACGCCACCGCCGTCCCTCAGCATCAACGGTAGCAGAGTCCAGAACCTGGACTCCCCCGCCGTTCCCGGCACGCCAATGTCAGGTGAGCATCGGTTCTTTACGTCGTGACAAGCCTTGGTCTTATTTGTTCGGCAGGTTCCCAGCGGCGCCACTCCCAAATCGCCACGGACAAACTCCAGGCTCTGGATCAATGGTCCAGGCCTCCTAGGAGAGAGTCCTCGCCCACAGCCGGCGCCTCTGGAATCCGTCGTGAGTCCCTCCAGTCGAGCCCGCGCCACCGTGCCTCGCATTCCCACTCCATGGTGCTCTCCCGCAGCCAAGAGGGTTATCGTAATTCCACCACCACCGCCGTCGAAGATCAGAGTGAGTCCCGAGCCGCTCGGAACAGATCCTTTAGCCCTCCTCTGTTGATGGCCCCTCCAAACCCTCCGCCCAACGTCTTGGTGAGCTACGTGACGGCCATTTTCCATCGAGCAATGGCCTCCTTGGACCCTCACCTGGCCCCTCTCGGCTACTTCGTGCGCCTGGTCTGCTTCGCCATCAAGATGTACTCGCTCACGCGTCCCTGCTTCCCATACCTCATAAGCCACCAGGTGGGAACTCCCCTGGTCGCCCTGGCCGCCCTCGACTTGGGCTTGCCGCAGCGTGCGCACTTCTTGCCGGCCATGGAGCCCGGCCGGAGCCTCCACCGTCGAGCCTGGAGCATGGGAGTGAGTCTGCTGCTCCTGGCCCTTCACTTTGTGGCCCTGTGGGTGGCTTCCAAGCAAAACGCCCTGTGCATGAAGCGTTACCACTCAGCCTTGGCCGACTGGTGATGTTGGGATCATTTCACCCAGCAATCCGGTCTCAAGGACTTTTCTGAACTTATATATGCGAACAAGCGTTCTCTCCCCGATTAACCGGGTTGACACATTTGCGAGAGGAACAAGCATCCTACCTTTACAATTCGTCAAGCTCATACGAGGGCGACGATTGACCAAATTGCATCTGCATAAAACACGACATAAACGAAACCCCCTTCTCCTGCTCACAGTCCGAAGAAAACTGGATTATAAAAATTTCTCCCATTTCATCTTATAAACATTGCTTTACGAGGAAGGCATGGCGCGGCCGCCTTTTCCGAAACGAACCGAAACGAGACACAAGGCACAACGGGAGTTGGCTTGTACGCATGATGATACTGCACCGCGGCAAGGCTTGAGAAGGCGACCTTGTCACAAATTGCGGCAGGGCATGAGCTGAACCGGCTTTATGAAAAGAATGACGAGGATGCAAAAAGAACTAAATAGGAGATAATATGCAAAACTTTTGATGCGCTGCTTGAGTCACAATAGTTAACCACTACATGATGACTGACTGTGATTCCGTCAAATCTTGGACGCCGGCCGCGCGGTAAGCTCCTTTCGTCGACTCATCTCGCGAGCCGCCAGTCCCAAGCTGATGCCCCCCGGCGACACGGGATCCTCGTCGGTGATGCTCCCGTAGCCGAAGTCGGGCTGTCCGCCCAGGCTGCCAAAGATGTCGCCAACGTAGTTTTCCGCCGCGATGCCTTCTTCGTACGTGCAGTCCCAGTCGTCGACGATGCCCCTGATGATCTCGGAGCCGGCGAGGAAGATGTTCTCGACTGAGATCTCGAAGCCGTTTTGTTGCGCCGCCGTCAGGTGCTGGAGGTCTGAAGTGTCGGGTGGAGGACGGTCAAAGTTGGACCCTTGAAGAGTTAGCGACGGTTCATGGAAGAAATGGAGGACACTGTAGCTCACCTGTGCGGATAACCATGACTCGCCCAAAGTCGGTCAGCTTCTCGATGCTCGATCGAACGAGGACTTCCAGTATGGCGTTGTCTTCCTGCGCACTCATACAATAGGTGCCAGTGCCATTGGTCCACAGGGACACGGTATCTTCAAATGCTTCGGAGAGCCGCTTTCCAGAGTAGTATACGTCGCTCGTTGCTGTGTCGCACTTGACAACTCCAGGAGGCTCCAGAGCCCCCTTGTATGTGTCCTCCATAGGCTGGTAGAGGTTGCGGTAGCGGCGTGGCCCGCTCTCGTCCCTGAGGATGGCCCTCGAGGCGAGGCGATGGGCCCTGTCCCGGAGGTTGGCGTTGAGCTCAAAGACTTCGGTGCCGTATGTGATGAAAGGATATTTGAGGGGTTCGCTGCGGCCGTAGGCGATGTAGCCTGTCGACCACTCCGACGGCAGCGACCGAGGGTCGATTTCGTACTGGAGGGCGACCTGGACCGAGTAGCGAGCGATGGCGACGGTTCCTAGCGTTCCGTGACGAGGGTTGACGCCCGCGATACCCGCTACGAGAAAGTAGGTCCGTCGCAGGTCGAACAAAGGCGAGAGCACGAGAGCCATGAGCGTGGCTGCCGAGTTGATCTCGCCTTCGCCTACTGTGATCTGGCATATGTCTCCATCTGCGGTACAGGAGGCTCTTGGGAAGAGCATAGAAAAGCCAGGAGAATGTATGGACTGTGATGTCAAGTTGCCCAGTCCGGAGCCGGGGAGGCGATCGTACCAGACTTGAGCTTCAGGAGACCACTTGGATGCAAGTCAGTTTGGATACGGAACTGTGAGCAGCGAACGAACCATGGATATGATCATAACCTTGGGGGTTATGACTGAGCTTCGGGTCGAGTGGGATGCACAAGGCAGTTTCGCGGGCCTCGCTGCTCCATGGCAAGCGAGCGAGATACAAAGAGTGAGGGTAAGAATTAGGTCGAATAGAAGCATGGCTGAAGACTTGAAGAAACAAATGAGTGATTTTGAAAAAATAAAAGAATGCACAAGGAGAACAGGCAAAGGAGAAGGGGTAGCCGTTGTGTTCAGATATATATGGTGACGACTAAGGTATCGATGACCGTACGGTCCGTATCTGAAGGTAATGAGACATTCCGAAGAAGCCTCGACTTCTCAACAAGAAGCTCGAATCTTTCAGAGGCAAACAAAGGTCATGGTATATCTTGTGTAACTGGATTCACCTCGAACGGAGAACCACGAGGCGAACGGGAGGATCGACGGCGACGGATCCCACTATCGTTTGCGGTATACAGCGCCGGGCCTGATCCGTGCCGGGGCAAGCGACTGGCTTTGGAGGCATTTGAAATGAGACGAAGGGAGCAAGGGGGCCTCGTTGGATCGGATTCATATCGAAACATGGCGGTGAACTGAAGGGCAAGAAGACTTGGTAGGTGTTTGATATATGACGGGCGTCCGCACGTGAGGCGTCTAAAATAGACCTGGCACAAAACATGGAGAAGGAGAAAAGCTTCTCCAACTGCAGGTCTCAGCTGCAGGTCTCGGGGGACTAGTCACGTTAGCGAGACGGGAAGCCGGCGGCGTAGTAGCTGTGTGGCCGTGATCAACTGCCCATGTACTCCGTATCCATAAGGAAACGTGGATAGGAGGGCATCCCCGTCTGTGTCGGCTGCAGAGGGACGTGAGCCTGGTTGTTCGCTTGCGAAACGTGGGACACGATAACGCCCCCAGAATCTGTTGCGTTTGGTCGATTGTGTAACTGACGGAGCTGGGACGGGTGAAGGGTTCTTGATGCGGTAGGCGGATGAATGGTTTGGGAGAAGCCATGTCTCGGGTGAGGAGATGAGGTAGCCGAGAGGGAATCGATTGGTTTTTGTAGGCGAGGCCTTTGTGAGAGTTGTGACGGGTACGGACCGAGGAGGCGAAGAGGGAAAATTGAGGCATGTTTCCGTTGTGAGTGATGTTTGCCGTGGACGACTGGAAATTCTACGACGGCAGGTGCGACGTCAGTTTGCGCTTGCTTCACTTGCACTTCACTTACACGTGCATGCACAGGACGACGTGGACCCAAGGACAGATGCCAGGGGGGTATAATGGAAACGAGAATTATTACTTGGGCGCAGTTATTTCCTGACTCACATATCTCTGTAATTGCTCTACACAATACCGAGTTGCTAGGTATATTTTGTTGTGTTGACGAGCAGCTTCTCATGACAACTGCACAGACGGTGACGTCATCGTGGAGTTTGAGAGGAAGCCGCCACATGATGCGAATTGGAAGGCGCAATGCTGGCCAAGAAATATTCTGCTGCACAGCCTTGAACACCAAACCTCGAGACACATCACTCCTCCTTCGTACACAATTTCTCCGACTTCAACTTGTGCATTACTGACTCTGTCGGAAGCTGTCACCCGCACCACACTATCCTACGTTTCATGGCGCCAGAAGCACCAAACTCAACTCGTTCTGCTGATAAGGTAATCGCTATCTTTGGACTCCCTGACTCGACTCAATCTGCTCCAAACAATGGCCATTACTCCGATACACTCAACCAGACGTGAGCCCTGATCTCTCGGTCTCCCCGATAGAATGACCACATCATCAGCGACGGCTCTTGGCACTCTACCACGCCCAATTGTCCTCTCCACACCTCCACTGCCAACCCCGCCGAATGTCTGTAGAACAACAAAAGACGCGACAACATCTCCTCGGCTGTCGGTAGAACCGGGTTGGTCTTAAGTTCATGACGGAATGTTTGCGGTAGTTTCGACAATGCTACCACACTCTTCCTACAGTATTGTCCCAATGTCACGCATTGTTTGCTGCAAAGCATGACACTCGTGAGAGACTGGGAGAATCCACATGACCAACTTCGCCGTCACCCCACTCACGAGAAGCTGCAAATCATTCAGGGCAAAGACGAAGGATGGACTTCAGGGCAAATATCAGGTAAATTTACCTTTGCAGCTGGGATCAAAGAAGCGCTTGTTAAAGATATTCCCCAGGTCGCCGGAGTGGATCTTTGGCGCCTCTGGGCGTCTTGGCTACAAGGTCCTGATGGTTGCAGGCTTGAGGGCACCCATGCCCACCCATGTCGGTCGCCCAATTTGACGCAATTAGCTAACCCGACGTCCGCCCTCACGCTCCCCGACTCTGCTCATATCATTTCTCCTGCGAATATCCTCCTCGAATCGGCTCTTTTCCTTCCATCACTGCCTGCTTCCCGAGCCGCCTTCCTCCCCATCGTTCACACCCTCCGTCGATGGACGAAATCACGCCTGTACCGGATCTACGCCTTATTGCTCCTGGCCATGCCGCTGTTGTAGGCACCGACGCGAATGCAGAGGCTGGGCCATCTCATCGACGCCTTCCATCCAATGCCGCCCCCAATTCCCTCCCGGACACTCCCGTGACACCTCAACTGCCGAACCGCGATGATGCTGCTCTCGACTTTCGCGAAGAATCCACCGATCCCACGAGCAACTTTGCCTTCTCCCCGAACCAGCTCCACAAGCTCCTAACCGCCAGGAGCCTCCCTGCTCTTCGCGCCCTCGGCGGCCTTCTTGGACTTGCTGCCGGGCTTCGAGCCGATCTCTCGGCCGGCCTCAGCGTCGACGAAACCACTCTCGATGGCACAATAACGTTTGATGAGGCCGTCGATGCTGGTCGCTATGCTCGTCCCCCAATCATTACCGACCTTCCCCCTCCTCCCACGCCGCCCACGCTTCTCCCCAATGGTTTGCGCCTTAGCGGGCCTCGAGAGGACTACTTCGCCGATCGAAAACGAATCTTTGGTACCAATCGGCTGCCTCATCGTAAACAAAAGTCATTTCTCAGGCTTGCCTGGATTGCTTTTCACGACAAGCTGATGATTCTCCTGACCATCACGGCCTTCATATCCCTCGTCATTGGCATCTATCAGACGGTTGACCCGACAAGCGAGGGCTCGCAAACAGAATGGGTAGATGGGGTGACTGTGGTGGCTGCCATCACCGTCATTGTCTTTGCAAGCGCTGCGGTTGACTGGCAGAAGAATTACAAGTTCAAGAAGCTGAACGAGCGCAAGGACCAGCGGGACGTAACCGTTATCCGTTCTGCGAACTTTCTGACCATTCCCGTGCAAGAGGTCATGGTTGGCGATCTAATGCGCGTCGAAGCTGGAGACGTCATTGCCGTCGATGGAATCCTCGTCGATGGCTCCTGGCTTCAGATTGACGAGTCGTCTGTTTCTGGAGAGTCCCAGTTGGTGCACAAGTCGGTTCCCGACGACGAAGACCCGTCCCAAGCCGCCGATCCTTTCATCCTGAGTGGTACCACTGTTGCGCGAGGAGTCGGCCATTATCTCGTAACCTCGGTGGGCTCCAATTCTACCTATGGGCGCGTCTTGATGTCCCTGAGGAGCGATGTCCAGGAGACGCCTTTACAGGCCAAGCTGGGACGACTTGGAAAGGACCTCATCATGATTGGCGTCATGGCCGGCTCCGTCTTCTTTCTGATTCTCTTCGTCCAATACTTGATCAAATTGCACGACATGAGAGATTCGGAGCCGACCCAGAAGGTAGAAGATTTCCTGCATATTGTCATCATTACCGTCACCGTCGTCATCATCACTGTCCCGGAGGGCCTTGGCCTGAACGTTACTTTTGCCCTTGCATTTGCGACGAAACGGATGCTGAAAGACAACAATCTAGTTCGACTGATACGATCTTGCGAGATTATGGGAAACGCTACGACGGTGTGCTCGGACAAGACGGGGACGCTTACGCAGAACAGGATGACTGTCGTCGCTGGTCGAATCGGACTGCAGGGATACTTTGACGATACGCAGCCGGCTGCCACAGACTTGGACATGTCCATGTCGAGGGCTTCGACTATCAACTGCGATACTTCTGCGCAGTTCATGACGACCGTGTCTACCGACGCGAAAGCGTTGATCAAGGACATTGTCGCGATTAACTCGACCGCCTTCGAGAGCGACGCTGTTGGGAACTCGGAATTCGTTGGTTCGAGCACGGAGACGGCCCTGCTCGACTTTGCTCGCTGGCATCTGGGTATGAATCGCCTTGCCGAGGAGAGAGCAAATTGCCCGGCTCTTACGATGCTCCCGTTTGACTCGTCTCGCAAGTGGATGGCTGCCCTGGTCAAACTGCCCAACGGTATGTATCGACTTCTCGTCAAGGGCGCTGCCGAGGTGGTGTTTGAGTACTGCGCCTTCATCGTCTCGGACCCTGCATATGGACTTCCGGTTGCCCGCCTCTCGGATGGAGCCCGAGAAGATTTCCACAGCACCATTGGCGAGTACGCGTCAAAGTTGCTGCGTCCCGTCGCCGTGGCATATCGGGACTTTACCGAACAGGAGGTATTCGAAGAGCCCGGGGACGACCCGAACTCCATCAACCTCGAATGGTTGGCTTCGGGCATGGTTTTTCTCGGAGTCTTTGGCATCAGGGACCCCCTCCGTCCCGAAGTGGTGGAATCGGTCCGAAAATGCCAGGCCGCGGGCGTTTTTGTTCGCATGGTCACGGGAGACAATTTCCTGACTGCCAAGGCCATTGCGGCAGAGTGCGGCATCTACACGGCGGGCGGGATTGCCATGGATGGGCCGACTTTTCGTGATTTGACGTCGGAGCAGCTGGATGCCGTCATTCCTCGCCTTCAGGTTCTGGCACGATCAAGCCCCGAAGACAAACTCTTGCTCGTCTCACGCCTCAAGGGCATGAACGAAACCGTTGCTGTCACGGGAGATGGGACCAATGATGGACTGGCTTTGAAGGCGGCGGATGTGGGATTCGCAATGGGAATTCAGGGCACTGAAGTGGCCAAGGAGGCGGCCTCTATCATCCTATTGGACGACAACTTTGCGTCTATTGTTCGAGCTTTGGCTTGGGGCCGGACAGTCAACGATTCGGTAAAGAGGTTTTGCCAAGTAAGTTGATAACCATGGTCGTCATGTCTTTCTCACTGACAAGTTCTAGTTTCAATTCACAATCAACGTCACTGCTGGCATCATCACAGTTGTGTCAGAACTGGCGGGCGATTCCATCTTTACTGTTGTCCAGCTTCTCTGGATCAACTTGATCATGGATGTCTTTGCCTCGCTTTGTTACTCGACCGACCATCCCTCGCCCGACTTCCTCCAGCGCAAGCCCGAGCCGCGCAACGCGCCTATTGTCACTATTACTATGTGGAAGATGATTCTTGGGCAATCGATATACCAGCTGGCCGTGGTTTTTGTGGTCCACTATGCCGGATGGGACATTTTCAGCCCCAACACGCAGTTTGACGTGGACAAGCTCCAGACGCTCGTCTTCAACATGTACGTGTGGATGCAGTTCTTCAACCAGCAGAACTGTCGCCGAGTCGACAACAAGATAGACATCTTTTCGCAGGGTGCATTTAGGAACCCCTGGTTCATCGGGGTACAGCTCGTCACCATGGCGGGCCAATTCCTCATCGTGTTCAAGGGCGGAGATGCCTTTGACACGATACCGCTGGATGGTGTGCAATGGGGATGGAGTTTGCTCTTTGGCATCCTGACACTACCGCTCGGCGCTTTTATCCGCAAGGTTCCCGACAGCTTGGTGCAGAGCTTGTTTGATGTGTGTTACAAGGGCTACCGGGCAGCGACCAGACCGTTCCGAGGCTGCCTCTCGGCGTTGATTCCTAAACGATGGAGGAAGCGAGAGGTGGAGCAAGAGCAAGAGATGAGCCGGATCGACAACTTGGTCCGATCAATCGCCCTTCGGCCAGAGTCGGAGGGGGACGCGACGACGACGGAAGAGCAGAGGGCGGCGCTGGACAGCGGTGCGAGGATCAGGCAACAGGAAACGGAGAAGCAGACGCGACACATTGATTTGGAAGGCCTGGTGGAAGCAGCCAGGGAAGAACGCGCGTGTGAGGGCGCGACGTTGGAGATTCACCCCCGAACGTCAAAGGACGACTTCGTGCTGTGGGTGGGCAGCGACGACGACACGCCGCCGAGCCAGAACCGCAAGTTTATGCGGCTCGTGGGCATCAACGCGGCCAGAACCCGGGTCAACGTTCGGAACCCGGTGAGAGGGGCCGGGTTGACGGGGACGATACAGCGGCCGCAGCCGGTGGCGAGGAGATCGAGCGGGTTCAAGTGGGAATCGCTGCTGAGATCGAAGAGGAGGTGAAGGGATTATTCTTCTATTTCTATTCAGGATACAAGGACACGGCGAGTTGGATACACGGCCGGTGTTGATCATATTAGTATATAATTGATGACCACGATGTTATGACCAGAGATATAGGGAGATACCAATGGCAGACAGGCGGGGTGTTTTGGACTTTTTATACAAATAATCTTTGGTGTTTATTCAATTAAGGTACCCGGTACTCAATGATACATGTCTAACCCGCTCGCTATTTCCTAAATCCCAAGTTTCCTTATTTAAACCACCTTTGTTATCGACGCCTGAATGGCAGCCCCCAGCGAGTCTCGCGGATATCCCGGCCCGCGCATCAAGCACACGGCGCTCCGGGCCAGATTGGACACGAGCAGACCCATGCTCAACTGCATGGTCAGCGTCTGCGGCTGGGGTCGCGGCCGGTTGGGAGAGTAGAAGTCGACGAAGCTCCAGCTGTCTGGCTGGGAGGAGACGGGGGGGTGTTCTGCAGGACTTGTAGTCGTAGTAGTAGTAGTAGTAGTGATGTGTGTCGGTGGTGGTGGTGGTGCCGCAGCCGGGTTGGCAATATTAAGTTCCAACGTCTCAGCATCGACGATCCGTCCCCCAAGCGCGAGAAGCTGCTTCTCAACCCCCAAAATACTCAAAAACCTCGCCCCCCTCCCCCCCTCCCCCCTCGCCCTCGTAATCGCCGGCCACCCCAGCTCGTCAAACGCGGGATCCAGATCCCCCCGGGTAAACACCTGATCCCCGTGCTGCCCGTACGGCAGGTCGACGACGCGATACATGTACTCTGCTCCCGGGCCTAGCAGCCATCGCAGGCGGATGAGGAGGTCGTCGCGGCCGCGGTAGCACAGGGGGCGGCCGAAGATGCGGTGTTCTTCGGAGAGCGGGAGGGGCGGGTGGTGGTTCTTGGAGAGGATGAGGTAGGC